>QJOA01002335.1:36136-150666 GCA_004155915.1 Monosporascus sp. CRB-9-2
TAATTAATAAACTAGTATTAATTATGTACGATTTAAAGCGATTAATTAAATTAAAAACCGACGTTTCGGATTATGTTTTAAAAATAATGGTTGGATATCGAAACGATTAAAAAAACCTTTATTTTATTACCTTTTATTTTTATAAGTTATATAAAGCCGAATTAAATTACTTTATATACGATAAGGAATTTTTAGTTATCGTTAACGTTTTTAAAGAATTTAAATATTATCTTAAAGGTAATATGTATTAAATTAAGGTATATATAAATTATAAAAATATTATATATTTTTTTATAATACGAAAATTAATCGGAAAATAATTACGTTACGCAAAATATTTTTTTAAATTCGATTACGTTATTATTTATCGTAAAGGATTAAAAAATGGTAAAATAAATGTATTTAGTAGATGATCTAACCTAGAAAAACTTAAGGTTAAGATATAACAAATAATTTTTGATAAAATACCCGAGAAATATTTACGATAACGATAAATTATTACGATAAAAAAAATTCTAGCTAATATATATTAACGTATATAATAATATAGTAATAATTTATCCAAAAAGTAACGAACAAATAAAATTTAGATATTAAAAAAACTTTAAAAGAATCTAATATAAAATATATATAAATATTAATTATATGGATATTTAAGGATTTATAAAACTTTAAAACGTGTATAAAAAATATATTATTTTTTTAAAATAAAATTAACCGTATAAAAAGTAATATAATAATATAATATTTACGTGAAAATAAAAATATAACGATATAAATCTTACGGAAAATTATAATTATTATTAATTATAAAATAATTATAAAATTTTATTATATTTAACTTTATTATTAAGCTTTTTGTATTAAAAAATTCAGTAACAGAAATATATTACGATAGTATTTTCGTAATCGTTAATTGATTTACGAAATTTTTTTATTTTTTATTTTATAACGAAAATACCGATATAAAATAACTTGCATATATTTTCTTTCGATATATTTTAAATATTTATAAACTTTTAACGGAAATTATATTAAATAAAAATATAACTTTTATTTTAAAATTTTGGCAAAGATTAATAACTTAATTTAAATTAAATTATAAATTATTTAACGTATTTAAACCGTAAATAAACGGATAAATAAAAAAAATTAATTAAACGTTAAAAACGTATTTACGATATTATATTAATTACGAACAAAATAATTAGGTTAAAAAATTATTAGTTATATAATTAACTTATAATATTAATTATTACGAAAATATTAAAACGATATTAATAATTATTAATTTTGGTTTTATATTAAAAGTTTATAAAAATTTATACGAAAAATTAGTTAATATTAAAGTAATTTTAATATTAAAATAATTAAAGCAATTATATATCGAAATAAAAATAAAACTTAAATTCGTACGTAACTAAATAAGTAAATATTATAATTAAAAAAGGTTAAAAAAATTAATTTTTTCGGAAAGGGAAATAATTTACCTAATTACCAAAAACGTTCAGATTAAGTAATTTAATAAAAAATTTAACTTTAAATATATTAATTTATACAAAATTATTAAAAAAATTTTAAAAAATAATTACGAATTAAAGTTATTATTAAAGGTTAAATTTTATTTAGTTTTTTATATTTTTTTATTCGAATTAGTAACAAATACGATTAAAGTTAATATAAAATAAAAAAAAAAGTTATAAAAAACGTATTAATTTACGAAATAAAAAAAATTTTAGATATACGGAAATAGGACGGATTTATTTAATACCTGATTAAATAGAAAAGTTACTTAAATTCCGAAAATATCTGGAAACCCGCAAAAAATTTTACGAACGTTTAATACCTTTTAAAGAACTTTTATTAATAACGTTAAAGCCGTTAGGGTTAAAATTCTAGTTTACGTTACTTAACGGTACCTAATTTGTCCTTTTAATATTAGATTAATTAACAAAAAAGGTAATTTACGCGGATATAATTATTTTAATTTTTAACTGCCTTTATTTCCGTTTTAAACGTTTAAATTTTTTTATCGCTTTTATACCTTAAATTTCCCGACGTAATATTTCGATTTTATGCCGTCGTAATAATTTCTTTTAATTCCAAAGCTGGGTTAAACGATTAAATAATTCGTTAAGGTATTATTAAGCTTTAAATAATTTCTTTTCGGTAAAACGTTTTTAAAGCTTTAATTAGTTTTTTTTATTTATTAATTTTCGATATTTTAATTCGAAAAAATTAAAAAGGTTATAAAAATTAATATGCTTGGTATAATAAAAATATTTTCCAAAATTAAAATAAACTTTATAAATTTTGTTTTTAAATTTATAACGAAAACAAAAAAAATTAAAAAATATGTTAAAATTAAAACGGTCGATTCGTTTTGATAAAATTAAAACGTTATTACGTTTATAATAAAATCGTTATTTTTTAATTCGATTAAATATAATAATTAAGTTATAAAATAAAATAATAAAAAAGAAAAAAAGTTACTTATTAAACGATACGATAAACAAATTAATTTTTAAAGGTAAAAATTTTAAAAAGGAAAAGATCGTATTATAACTTAAAAACTTAGTTTATTATTAAACGGTTAGAAAATATATAAATATTTTCGATAAAAAGTTTTAATTTACGTAACCGGTTCGATAAGTTTAGTGAAAAAAAAAGGGGTTTAACGTTTCGAATTAATCGAGCAAAGGAAATAATTCGACGGGCTCGACGGGCTCGACGAGACTTAACCATTATAGATAAATCGAGCCAGTTCGAATATATCGAGCTAAGATAAATATATATACGCTTATTATTTCCATAACTTAAATAGCACCAGTTTGCAATAATAATTGGTTACCTAGATTATTTACGGTTATCTGTTATTACCAGACGTGATTATCCCCTTAATTATTGCTTAGATTCCCACGATACTATTGCTAACATAAACCGTACGACTAGGTTTAATAATTGATTAAGCCCATAGCCGCCACAAGCTGTTACCTTTATTTTCTTTATTTCTTAAAGCGATTTACGGCTCGATTCTTTCCGGCCTTAACTTATTATATCCGATAAATCTTTAAATAATACTATCGGAAACTTTATAACGTTTATTACGTTAGAATTATTAATAAATAAAGTTGTTTAACTTTATTTTTAAATTAAATAATTTCTACTTAAAAGAATTAAATAATATTATTTCCGGTACTGGTTAATATAATAATAATATTAAGTATTATTTAAAGTTTAACGGTATTATTAAATAAAGATTTATATTATATAACGGTTATAAATTTAATTAATTATTAAACTTAATCGTACGGTTTATGTTAATAATAGTATCGTAGAAATTTAAATAATAAAAAAATAATTACGTTTAATAATAATAAGTAACCGTAAATTATTTAAGTAATTAATTATTATTATAAATTAATATTATTTAAATTATAAAAAGTAATAAACGCATATATATTTATTTTAATTCGAAATATTCGAATTAATTCGATCCGTCTATAATAATTAAGTTTCGTTAAACCCGTTAAACCTGTTAAACCACTTCCTTTATTCGACTGGCTCGAAGCGCCAAGCCTTATTTTTTTTTAAACCCGTCGAACCGGTTACGTAAGCCAAGACCCTTTATCGGAGATGTCCACATATCCTCCGACCGTCTAGCAATGGGCCAAGTTCTTGGGTTATAAAATTTCGATTTAAACGAGTTTAAAAATCTTTTTACCGTTTAATAAATTTCGATGTTTAATTAACTTTAGTACGTTTTATAACGCATTAAGTAAATAATAGATTTGTTATATTTTTAATATATTAAAACCGGATAAAAAATGTTTACGTATTTAGATTAAAAATTCGATCGATGATCGATTTTTCTTCGATTGCCGTTAATTTTTATAAGGAAAGAATAATATCGATTCGTGCGTATTTACCGTAATATCGGGCCTTTAAAATTATTAAAGTAACTTATATATAAAATTAAATTTCGCATAATTAAATTTCGGGTTTCGATTTTTAGTTTAATAGTTAAATTTATTTTCTTTATTTAGTAAGTTGTTTTATATTATTGGTATTAAAAATGGGTAATTAAAAGTAAATAATTAAAATATTTGCAAAATTGGTCCGTTTACGAGTTTGAACCGTTTAATAATATGGCACGTCATTTAAAATATTAATTAATATAATAATAATATTAAATATTATTTAAAATTTAGCGATATTATTAAATTAAAAGTTATAACGTATAACGGCTATAAAATTAATTAATTATTATTATAAATTAATATTATTTAAGTTATAAAAATAATAAACGTATATATATTTATCTTAATTCGAAATATTTAAACTAATTCGATCTATTTCTAATAATCAAGTCTCGTTAAGCCGTCAAATCCGTCAAGCCACTTCCTTTATTCGACTAGCTCAAAGCACCAAGCCCCATTTTCTCCACTAAACCCTTCGAGCCGGTCACGTAAGCCAAGACCTTGTATCGGAGATGTCCACACATCCTCCGACCGTTTGGCAATGGGTCAAGTCCTTGGGTCATAACACGGCGTCTTTCGACCGTTTGTTAACGGGCCTATATGGTTGGTTGCACGCTCCTGGCTCTCTAGTTATACGTTTTTAACCTTCTGGTTGTTGAGATATATAGCTTTGGAATCCGATATATCCAAAGTTCGCGGTTGTGTTCCAAACAAGTTGTGTGATTCAGAAGCTAAGTGGGGCTCCGTCACTCAGGTTCGAAATGGGAGTATAATTAGCCTATACTTTTGTTCTAATTCTTGTTTTTACCCGTAGCTATAGGCTTCTTATATCCTATCGTTAACTTCACTTAGTCGATAAAATTACCCCAATACTTCGTAAAATTCCTTTCGTTTGTAATTTCTTTATGCCTTACGCTTACCAAATAATGAAATCAACCGCTTTGGCATAACGCGGCGTACGACATCTTTGAAGCTTCCGCCTTCAACAATAGCCGCTTATTCTCCATTCTAGCAGAAGTAGGTAATACCATATTGCATTTAATATGCCTTACCCGCGGAACTCTTATATTATGACCACCCGATGGACCGGTAACGTGTTGAAGTAAGCATTAATGAGACCTGGATACCTCGTAAAGTACTCTAACCGTGTTCCCAGCGCCATATTGCTAACCCGATCTTTTTCTTGGTTGGAATCCCAATACTTTAGCAACACGAGACCAAGTCTTTCGAAATAGGTCATGGACTTTTGTGTAGGCCTCAGCGCGAGGCAACACGTATAGTATGGGCCGCCGTGGTGGACCAAGAGTGGTAGGATGTACACAGCGGTGTCGTTTGGGACATGATTAGAATCCTGCAGGTTATTCTCGTAGTCGGCAGTGAATTGGTGTATTTTCATTGTTTCTCCAATCGCTGATGAGCCAGACGCATCTCCGGGGCCCATGAACTCGTACTGGTGAAGCACTCCAAGTGTGGTGGGAATTAGAGGACCCTTGAATAGCAAATCGGCATGGGCGTACTGTCCAAGAAACGGGGATCCGACTGGCTTTACCTTGATCTCAAGGAGCTTAACGCACGGAAGCTTGTGAAGGGGCCCCACTCGCCCCCTTGCAAACCAATGAACAGGCGATCTGACAGATGCCCAGGACCACGAGGGCAACATGCGCTGGGTTGGCCTGTTTTTGGCCTTGTTTCCATACGTGACCTCCCAAAGGAGGTCTTCCAGAAGGGTGTCTTGCCATAACCCAGCGAGAAAATTAACTCCCGGCCGAGTCTCGGCAATGCGTTGCGCCATGGCAGCCAGTGCCGGAAGCCTGTCTTTCTCGAAAGTGAGGGATAGCGGCGAATACTCTTGAACGACATCATACCAGTGACGTTGGGATGGTAGACCGTTGGATACCGAGTGCATAAAGTTTATTCCTTGCTGGGACCAGTCTGCGACGTCGTTGCTGCCGCTTTCACTCTTTCTCCCCATCCTGCACTGCCAGATGATCTCTTGTTCTCCGAAATGCACGACGCGTGAAGACAGAGACATCTCCTGAAATACCCAGCCTCGATCTAGCAGTGGCCACGAGGTTGGTGCGGCCCTGGAGACGTTTGGTATGAAGAGCGGCATCTGTCTTCGGACATAGATCGAGTTCCCTACGACCGGCCGAAAGGAGATATGAGCTGGGTCTCTCACACGGTATAGACCTCCGCTGCCGTCGCTAGAGCTTGTTGCTGCGATAGTGAGAAGCCCATGCTCGTATATATCGCCCATTTGGAGTGATTCGGTAGCCCAGTCCTCAGCGCTGTCCTGAATAATGCAGAGCGAGTCGATCCAGATGTAGTCGATGCCAAGTCTGCGGGTAGCATCGGTTGCATCCTGGAAGGTTCGGCTCAACATGGATTTGGGTATGTCTTTCTTGAACTCGTGGATATTGCTCGATAGGGTTTTGATCTGGCTCTGATTCCGGCCCCAGCAGTGGCTCAGACAGACGTAGCGCTGAGGCACCACACCTTCACGGAGACACGTTTTACCAAAACGTACGTCCACCACCCGCTTGGGCATAAAGCCCAAGGAGCCGTCTTTGGTTGAGCAGGCGCTGTGGTGTTCAGTACAGTCTTTTACCCACGCGTCCAGCACAGCAAATGTTTCGGTCGATGACGTCGCATTAGATAGGAGATGGCCTATCTGAATGCTTGGATGCCCCTCTGAGCCTGGGCAATCTTTCGCGTTGAAAATTTCGAATGACATTCGCTTGTTGCCGTCGAACATGAACCTTGGCGGATTATCCAAGAATGTCACAACCACATCCGGGTCAGAATGGTACGCCATAGCAGCATTCAGGCGAAGACGACACGTGTGACAGCCCGAGTCGGCTCCATCCTGGAGGAACCGGATAGAATGCCGTTGAAAGATCCAAGGGTTGATGTGGTCTTTTGGCTGGAAGCAGAGAGCACACTCGCGTCTCCAATCACGAGGGGCCGCAACGACATAGTTAGAGTCGGGACTAGGTTCCATCGATGAATGGGTCGGTACTGTGTGGATAAAGTGGCTCTTGATATGAATAGCACCTGTTTATGCTGAGGTGGAGATTCCAAGCGAGACTTGCCCAATACCTACAACGTTAACCCGAGGCTGTCAAACGGCAAAAGTACGGATATTAGCTCCAAAGGCCAATTTAGCTATTTGACAGAGGCCCTTTTATGATAGGCGGAATATTAGTCAGCCGTTCCGCTTTGCATTAGTTATACTCTTGATTACTCAGACTGTAGGAATATAACACCATATAACCCTCGAACTACTAACGCAGTTCGAGCGCCCGATCTTTTGCCATAATCCAAGATGATTTCACAATCATTTCCGAGATATAGCGATTCGGATCATAATAGGTCTAGTCTTTGGGCTGCGTGATAGACTCTCAAGAGGTATTTCCTCAATGCATGCTAATGCACAGGGAGGTATGGTTATGTGGGGCAAGACTTACATGCATATGAGTATTGCACCTCAAGGTAACACAGTCTACCGTGCAGATATTGCTGAGCCACCTGCAGGTATGCTTTACAGCATAAGGCCAGCCCAGAGGTCAAAGCAACTCCACCGAAGTCCACCGGTTGCGCAATTTGTTGCGCAACCGCCAACCCCACGCCACCCATTTAACCTTTCCAAAAATGGACATCCACCTTTGTAAAGCTCTCGTAAATCGATATTATATCCATAATAAATGGTCTTTATAGCGGTATAAGTTCCGTTATTAATAAAACCAAATTAGAGAAATAATAATACTAGTAAATAATTATGTATAGCGTTATAAAAAGATTTTACTTTTTCGGAAATATTTAATATTTTAATTTATTATTTTTTTATAACTTTAAATATGTTTATTACTTAATAATAAAAGTAATATAACGTCTCATACAATCTTACCGCTCGTTTTTTTGACATCTTGCAACATCCAACTTGATGTAAGATAAGGAATAGCTGTGAGCTGAGTAAGGTGATCGCTAACTAGTCGCAGAATGAATTCTAAGAAGTGAGTGTATTAGGTTACTTCCATCTGGCGTTCCTTGATACTGTCAGATAACTGTTGATATTAGGGGTTCTAAGATAGAAAGCAACGGAGATTACCTGTGGCTTAGGTAAGAACTACACAAACCATATCTACAAGTAATAAGCCCCGACCGACACGGTCTAAGGATTCCATAATCACTATAACAACAATTATTGTTTTAACCCCAATATTAAATACAGGTTTATATTTAATAATTAAAAGTCTTAATTTTATTTAATACTAATATTACGATTATAACGGTAAACGACCTTTAATTATAATAATTAACGTTATTAAAAAAAAGTTATTTAATTTTTAAATGATAAAAATAATAATAAAATAAATTCTAAATTAAAGTAACAGCTTTGAATTTATAGGACTATACAAATCCAGATAAAAAATTATTATAACCTCCTTAACTTATAAAGTTAACGTTCGAAAATTATTCGAAAAAAGTTAATCCGTAAATTATTCGAAATACCTCGACCAAGATTACCGCCGAGAATATAACCGTTATATTAAGTTTCGTTAAATACATAAATATTAACGGAAAATTTTATTTTACAATAAAAATAATTATTAAAAGTAAATTTAGTTATAATACGAATTAAGTTACGTATATATACGAAAATTAAAAATGTAGAAATTACCGGAAAAATATTAAAAATTTAACGTATTAAATTTTATTATTAATATCTTTTAATTATTTTTATCTTTTACGTATTAAAACTTAATATTGTTTATTTAAATTTTTTATCGCTCGTAATAATATTTAGTTTTAATACAATGTTTTTTTTATAACATTTATATTTTTTAATCAATTTAAATATCTTTATATTATTTTTTAAAACAAAAATAAAAACCTTGAATATAAACTTTAATTTTATTAAATAATCTTTAATATTTATTATTTCTATATTGTTTATTTTTATAGTATATTTTATTATAAGATAAAACTTTAAGCTTTAAAATAAGAATATTTCATTTATAAAAAATATATATTTCATATTAAGTTTTTTTAGTTTTTATTTATCCGTAAAATTTATACTTATAATATAAATAAACTCGTTTTAATTTCCGGTATTAAAAAAATAAATTTATCGTATTATTTAAATAATATTAAAATTTTGTAGTATATTTTAAATATTTAAATATTAAATTATTTATAAATTTAATTTAAATTAATGCTTTAAACGTGATATCCTGTATATTAATATAATTTAAAAAGTTTAAATTTTTCTAACTTACGTAACTAGGTTAAATGCTATTAGGTATCTAGCTATATATACGCTGACGCCGATACGAAGTTACGCGATATATATATATATACGTCCAATAACATAACGCAACCGGAAAGTACCTTCGAAAAACCGTACCTATAAACGGGCCGGATAAAAAACTTGTAAAAGTTATAAATACGATAACAAATAAATGAAAGTATACGATAATTTGGATAGTTCCAGAGCTTTACCCCGCAGCTAACTAGCTTTAACGCTCCCGACCACTTATTATTATTTAGTATAAAATATTTTAATTAATTAATGATAATATATCATAGCGGTATTAAAATGTATTAAAAGATTTTTCGGTTATAATAATAAATAACGGCATAACTTAATTTGATAAAATTGTAATTTAAAGAATTATAATTTATTTTTTATTTTTTATTACGTGTATTTAAATTTTTTTAGTTTTTCGATATTAATAATTTCTATATTTATTAACGTCCCACACCACCTTACCGGATATACCACTTTCTCGGATAATTTTAATACTCCGCAATAACAAATTTAAATAACTTAATAATAATATATCGCATTAATTTAAATTAATCGGATTTTTTTTGCTAAATGGATTTATAATTTCTTAATAAATACGTATATTATACCCGGGCTTACTATAAACGCTATACTTCCGTTCTTTTATTTTAATTCATTTATAATAATTGCTTTTAATTATTATTAAATATATTTTTTTATTATCGTTTTCTTTTTAAGCAAAAGAAATTTAGTCCTTTAATATAATGCAAGGTCGAATAGATTCAAGCCTTATTTTCCAAGCTGAACCAAATATACAGAAAATTATTATACGATATAATTTATACGATAAATACTATACCTAATATCTTCGAACACGATAATTAATTAATAGTTTTACTATTAAGATAAATTAATACCTCGGTCCCATAAAGCCTCACTCTAAAGCCGGCTGCTGGGCCCCCGTAAGCACGCAATTTCTCGACTGATGTCGGCTTAGGAAGCTCACATACGTGGTTGCCGATAAGCTTCGACCCTGGTGAACCTTATGCCCGCTGGCTCCACGGTTCGGCAGGGTCAGTTTTTCTTTAACATAATAAATATTTCTTTTTTTAAAAAAACGTTTATTTTTAATTTTATAACGTATATTTAAAATATAATTCGATTTGCGTAATTAAACGGTTTTTTTTCGGAAAAAAGTACTTTTATATAACAGCAATATATAACTTTTTGTTATAAAATTAACTGATTCGAATATTTTTATTAACAAATTACCTTAATAGTTTTAATCTTTTTTTATAAATATCGTTTTTATGTTATTATTTTACGGGTATTTTTAAAAGTTTTCGTAAAAAGTAAATTAAAAACGGCGAAAATTAATAAAATAACAATCGGCATAAACATAATTAAAAAAAGTTAATTCGGAAAACACGTTATTAAAATTAAATAAAACAAAACTAAATTTCGCAAATTTAAATTTAATATTATCAAACATTATAATAACTTAAAACGCGTCGTAAAAGCCGGCGAAAAAAAAGATTTTTAGTAATATAAATATAATAATATCGCATTACATTTTCGATACACCGTAAATAAATACATTTTAAAACAAAACAAAATATATTAAAAATTTAAAACCGATACGAAAATACGCGAGCATATAAAGCACAACAATATTATTATTAACGTAATACGTTTTGAATTTTATCTAATAATAGTTTTTATAACCGTTAAAAATGAAAAAGACGTTTCCAACTTTTCGTACGTATTCGAATATATTCATTAAAATATTAAATTCATTTTAAACTTAATTTATTTATTATTTAATTATTATTACTTAATATAATTTTTAAGTAATTATTAATAATAAATTATTCCGGTATTAGAATTCAAATAATTTCTTTTGTTATAATAATAAATAACGATATAGCTGAGCTTTAGAAATTAATAACTTAAATAATTATAACCTATTTTCTTTCTTATTATATTTATTTAAATCTTTTACGTTTTTTAATATTAATAAATATTATACCCGTTATTATAAAAAGTTTTATTAAAAATTTAATTTCGTTAAAATTATAAATATTTTTTTATACCGTATTTTACGATTATAATCCAAATAAACTTAAATTATTTACGAAATACCTTTAAATTTTCGGATTTAATCTATTAATAATCGATTTTTTTTTTAAAACGTATTTAAAAAATTCGTTACCGTATAATAAATTTCGACACTTAATTAACTTTAATATAATTCGTAACCCGTTAAGCTAGCAATATATTAACCATATTTTAAATATATTAAAGCCGGATAGGAAATATTCGCATATTTGATTAAGGATTCGGTTGATAATTAATTTTTTTCGGTTAGCTTTAATTTTCGCAAATTCAAAATAATATCGCTTCGAAAAAGTTTGCCGCGATATTATTTATTTAAGATAAATTAAGATACTTTATATATAAAATCAAATATTACATAATTAAATTTTAGGTTTCGTTTTTTAACCTAAATAACTAGGTTTATTCCCACGTTTTTTATAAGCCGTTCTATATTATTAATATTAAAAAATAAATTATTAAAGTTAAGTAATTAAAGTGTATTAAAAGTTATCCGGTAAGGTGGTGCATTTAGCAAGGTAGTGTGGGACGTTATTATAAAAAGATTTATAAAAAACCCAGTTTTCTTAAAATTATAAATCTTTTTTTACGATATTACATTTTACGATAGTAATCTGAATAAGTTTAAATTATTTACGAAATATTTTTAAATTTCGGCAAAATTTGTTAATAACCAAATTTTTTAATTTAAATATTTTTAAAGTTTTCTTTATCATTTAATAAATTTCGACGTTTAATTAATTTTAACGTTTTTTATAAGACGTTAAGTAAATAATAAATTCGTTATATATTTAATATATTAAAACCAGATAAAAAACATTTACGTATTTAAATTAAAAATTCGGTTAATAAATAATTTCTTTTTTTCGATCGCCGTTATTTTTTATAAAAGAAAGATAATATCGGTTCTGACGTATTAACCGTCTTATCAGGCCTTTAAAATCGTTAAACTAATTTATATATAAAATTAAGTTTCGTATAATAAAATTTTCGGTTTTATTTTTTAACTTAAATAATTAGGTTTATTTTTTCTTATTTAATAAATCGTTTTAAATTATTAATATTAAGAAATAGGTAATTAAAAATAAATAATTAAAGTATTTACAAAATTAGTTCGTTTACTACTTTGGACCGTTTCATAGTATCGTACGTTATACGCATTATTTATAGGCGTAATTAGTTTTTAAACGAATAAAACTTTTATTAAATATTACGTAAGCGTAAATTAAGTATAGTAATTATTTTATTAATTATAAAGTTTTTTAACCGCGTCGGTAAGGGCTTATATTAATAGATGTGGCTGGTATAGTCCTCACCCTGAGCCACAGGTAATCTCCGTAGCGTCCTGTCTATCTTAGGACCCCTGATATCTAACATAAGCCTAAGGATCGTACGAAGGCGTTATGTTTTAAGATCGGCATTATCTGTTAATTATCTGTTAATATTGGTTCCTTTTTTGGCGTAGGCCGCTGACGGCAAGGTTAAGGCGTTAATAAACCTTATGTTGGAAAGGGGAAGGGTGCGGAAAAAGAGGGGGTACATAAAGTAAATACGGTACCGGCCGGAGCAGGACGAGCAGATTTTTCGGGCCCTCGACGGTTCCGTTCTCTCAAACGGTTATCCGGCCCCGAGGCCAAACCGGAAGGTGGGCGTTAAAACACCAAGGGCGGTCAGAGCTGGCAGAACCGGGAGAGGAAGGTGGGCCGGTGCACGGCCGGGATGTGTCAGCAGACAACCGTCGTGCCGCATGTTCGATATTGCATCGAGCCGGCAAGAAACCGAGTTAAGACCCGGACTTATGTCTCCTCAACCACTAACCTTTATTCAAATCGGGTATCACAGGAGACGGTTAAGCGACTGTTACCAACGCAATAAATTCATTAATTTGGTCTATGGGCGTCGCTCTATCCACCAAACCGACCGACCAAACAATCCCCAAATCCCCGTGCCCTGAGCTGAGAGGCTAAAAGACTCTGCTATTGTCGACACCTAATAACACATGGTATTATCGCGTAAAGCAATACCATATGCCCCGTCCCCCATATTGTAGCATATCGTTACCGCCAGCCAACGCCTGGGCGGTCGTCTTATGGAGCGTTTCTGCCAGCACTTCTGGCAGCGCTTCCTTCACCGCCCTCGTCACCTTTTCCGCCGCCTTTCTTGAGCCTTTCTGGCAGATTTTCTCGCGCTTTTTTAGTCTCTTTCCTATGTGGTCCTTTCTCTTGTTCTTTGCTTTCCTTTTCTCTACTGCCTCGGTCCCAACTTTTCATCCTCGGCTCGCCTCTTTTCTTGCCGCGGCGCGCTTCTTTTCCTTCTCGGCTCGCTTCTTTTCCTTCTCGGCTCGCTTCTTTTCCGCCTCGGCTCGCTTCTTTTCCTCCTTGGCTCGCTTTTCTTCCTCTGCCTTAGCGTTAAGTTCTGCTTCAGCTTGAGCGTAGGCCTCAGCGTAGCTTCCTGGAGCGTATTTTATTGCTTGCCTCTTTTCTGTCGCCTCAGCGTAGCTTCCTGGAGCGTATTTTGGGCCTGCTTGCGGATCGGCCGGTCCTGCTATCTGGGAGGCTGGCGTTGTTAGCAGGGAGTCTTGTCTATGAGCGGTCATTAAATAAGGCACCGGCGCCGCTATGGGTGTGCTCGTGTATTGATATTGTGCCTGTTGACTGGAAGTTTCTGGCTGGTACCACTCAGCTGCTGAAGGGCCGGCCTGTTCCTGCGTGGGGAGTAACTGGGGGTCCTGAGGCTCGAGGCTGAATCCTCGAAGTCGATGACGTCCACCGCGCTGGCTATATGAATAGGCTTCCATTTCGCGAGGCATTTCGCGAGGCGCGGCCAAAACGGGATTTTGTCCGTACAGGACAAGTTGTCCTTGGGGGGGCTGGCTTCCCTGGGGCGGCTGGCTCTGCCGTGCCGTGAGGCCTAACGTCATTATTGAGGTCGTGAAAGCCGTCTGCTCACGCTGCTCCTCGCTGGCTGCTGGAATTGTTTGTGACTCCTTGGCTTGGCTATACCTAGTCCAGAACTCGTGATTGAAATGCTCCTCACGGTTAATTTGCTCCGCCCGGCGCTGTCGCCTCGCATGTCGATCCTCAAGTCGGATCTGGTCTTCACGACGGTGCTCCTCCTCTTGAAGGTCGTCCTCGTTAAGCGGCCTCTTGCCTTTTTTCCTCTCTAAATGCTGCAGTCGCTGTTGTATTCGCTGCAGACGCTATTCTAACTCGTGCAGTTCTTTTTGGTGTTGCTCCCCTGTTAGACGTTGTCCATTGAGCCAAGCCTGGCACTCCGGTCGCACGCACTCATCGAATCCACAGCCCTCGGTTGGAGGTGCATATACATCTGGTCCGAGTCGAACATCATCGCAAAGACTTGCTCCACCATTCGATGGATTGCCGCTGTTTTCCGGACTTGTACCATCCGGCGCGTTGTTACAGCGCAGCCACAAGGAGCTGACGCGGCTGCATCCGTAATGGATTGTGCCGTAGACACACATCGTCGTATTTTCAGCCGGAAGATCTAAAGAAGACCGAAACGCACCTAAGGTTTACGCGGGTAATTGTTAGTGATAATAAAAAGTATTCAGGATATTGGAGAGCAAGAGTGCTAGAAGAGGCTACCTTTGACACCAGCAGGCATTTTATAGTAAGGACCGTCCTACATCATGATACACATCATGGTACGACATCTATGATTGGCAACTTACTAAAGTATTGACTCAAGTTTTGATGGGAAGATAAAGGGGTGACTAATGAATACCAAACAAGAATCACGGAAATCTCGGCATCAATGTTCTCACCCACATATTCCTTGGGGTTGTGCTGGTATCGAAAAGGGGATCGAATGTTAGGTACGACGCTGGATCTTAGACACTTCTAAGAGAGCATTGCCAATATAAGTGCCACAACTGGGGACATAGAAGCTTCAGCAGCCGGTAGCCTGGCTTGTCCATAACAGTGATTATAATCTGGAGCTATTTCCCTATGTAACTGGTTCTCGTTCTGGGGCAGAATCATTCTTTTGCTCCCTTTCCCTGGATTCTACCTTCACCACTCATCATTTAAACTAACCTAGAATTTCCGATATACGTTATTACAGGGTAGGGAGAACTTGGTGGCCAACCCCTATCCTTCTTGAGGCTTTCAACTGTAGTGGTTGACTTGTTAAACATTCAATAAGGGAAAAAGGGTTCGGCTTATGAACTGTAGGTCACGGAGAGGAAGCCAATGACGCCGGTCTCAATAGTTTTCAATCCGAAGGCTTATTTGCTTCAGGTACCGGCTTACTTCTAAAACTGTGTTCCGCCGCCTGCTTCCTGCACAAACCAACCTTTTTGGACGCCAAGACCCCTTGAATAAGTTTCACTGTTTACTTACTGTTTGATTTCCTCTCGCTTCAGATATGATGCATCCGACTTTTATGCAACAACTATGTTTGTCGAGCCCAGACCCATCCTCTGTATCTAGATCCGCAATTCAAATGCGGGAGGTCTAGTTCCTTATCAGAAGGTATTCGCCAATCCCGTTATCCAACAGGATTTCCTCGACTCTTATCCTCTCTACCTTAGGCCCCTTTTAACGCTGGCAGTAACCAAACCAAAACACACCGTCTTCCACCGGGTAGTCGACTGACAAAAGCCAGTAACCTATGCAGGATGTGTTGAGAATGATTATAGAGGTCTGACTTCCATTGAATGTTGCTGCCTATCTCCAACGTCACCGAGGCCAGGAAGTCGCGTACAGATTACGATCCTCACAAATAATGGTAATGTGTTCGAGGTGAGTCAGGTTTTATGTTCTCGATCTGCTTAGGGTAAAAATAGGTTCACCGTCTGTAACAGGTTGACCGAGTCTTCGACAATCAATAATATCTTGCCAGCTCCGAATAAATGCTAATCTTTCCTGTTTACGGGGGTGAATGATGAATTGTTCAGACGAAGTTTTTCTCAGTCGCTTCAAAAAAAGGTGGCCAAGTAGGGGAAGAGTATCTCACTATCCGCTTGGTTACATCGAGCACGAAATACTACGAATTCAAAAATACTATCAACGTCTCTATAATGTTTGAAGGCCGACCTCGTTATAATACCGCGAAATATGACCAATGCTAGGCGCGCATAGTGGCATTACTCCCATTCGTTCTCCTCAGTATCTTGTGATCTCAAGGAGTCATACGCATGCTGGGCCATCGTCGTGAATTGGTGCGCCAAGAAGGCCTGGACGGCATCTCTGTGACTGGGATTCAAAGGTTCGCGCGTTTGATGGGAGCGATCAAAAATCAGCTGCAGTGTGCCCCGAACACTATCCTCAAGCATTTCGCGGCGACATCCACTGCAATAGGGGTGAACTCTGCCGCCCTGTGGAACGGGGATAGGCACTTTACGTGCTAGCCCGAGCAGCCCGTCTGAGCTGAATTCGCGGACGCGGATGAAATGTCCGCATGCGTGGTGCAGGAGAGGGAAGCGACATGTTGGGCACGCAGGAATTTCCCTGGACACGAATTTGGCGTCGGTCCAGCTACGCAAGCAGCTCGCGCCGAAGATATGGCCACAGGGTGCCACTGTGAGCTCCTCGACCGGCCGGTCATCGCAATTGCTCATAATGGAATCGGGGAATTTCAATACCGAGCTCAAACAAATACTACAGGTCAGCTCCAGCCTGCGTGCTTTCTCCCTGTTAGCGTGTCGGTTCTCGAGGTGGCAGTAGACTTGGGGCCAGTAATCACATTCCGTGATTACCTCCTCTACAGGCTCGACTTCTTCAGGGACTGCGCCATTCTGGGCGAGCTCGACCTTCCCGGCTAAGGAGTTCTCCTGGTTCACCTTGGGTAGAATTTTCCGGTAACGCCTCGTAGACAGTAGCACGTCGTCTGGCTGCTGACGTCTTCCGCTCGAACGTAGGGCGGGAGGCATTTTGTGGAGTGTTGACCGTGGCTCAATCAACCTCCGCTGATTGCAAATTATTTGCCGCTGTCCCTGAGCCTATTGCCTGGGATATATACGCATCCAGTACAGAAGTTTATGAACATGATGACTGTACAACACAAAAGACTGGCAAAGACGACGTGCTCGCCAAAAACGCCATTGTTTGACTGGACAAGGTCTTCGGTACCAGATGGTGAAGGAGATTGTTACACTAAAACGAGGAATGAGACACCAAAGTGTCAAGGGACAAGACTATTGTTACAGGGCTGACTTGTTTTCGGCAGAGACCACATGCACAACCTCGGCCACGGCGTTGGCTAACGGCGATCTTGAGGAATGGCCTACAAGTTAACCTAGAAACGGTGTGTGATTGAAAATAATAGATTCGGTTTAGAGTTTCTAATTAATGTTCATGATGGTACGTAAGCCATGAACTATCCCGCTCGCGTTCTTCACGACTTCCATTCCGGCTCTCGCTTCTCAATGAAGGATCGTATTCCCTCCTGTGCATCCGCGCATCTTGCATGCATTGTCATTACCCTGGCAGCCCATTTAGCAGCCTCCTCATAACCATCTCCACTCTGATCACCCCCTCGCATGCCAACCTGCGTCCAATACGCCCACTTTCCAAGAGCTTGGGGCTGACCGGCGCTCCGACAAGCCAACTTTTCCACCATTTCAGATACCCGTTTCTCCAGAGCCGCCTCGTCGGCCACAGTTTCAACAACGCCGCCTGGCAACTGGTCCGCTCTCACTGGCTCCGCTAGAGCCAGCATTCTGTACGTGAACGCGTTGCCTAGCCTCCTAGACAGGACGGTTGAAGGGGAGGTACAGGGAAGCCCGATCGAGGCCCCTGGTAATCGAAATTGTGTAGAGGCACAGGCGATCGGCAGGTCAGTCGTCAGCGCAAGCTGTGCGCCAGCGGCCGTAGCTAGGCCTTGGACTACACCGATGACGAGAGCTGGCGACCTGCGGATGAGGCTCATGATCTCGGCGCATAGCGCAAAGGTCTCCGAGACTTCGCCACGGTTCATGCCGCTGATCTCCTTCAGATCGTGCCCGGAACTGAATACAGGCCCCTCGCTACGCAGGACCAGAACGTTCGGTAGGTCTTCTCGCGCTGCGCTCCACATATGGGGATCGACCAGCCATCCATGCTGCTTACGATACGTTGCATATGAAGGCTTATGAGTGGATCTCTCCAACTTTTCTAGCAAGGATGGTTTAAATCTAGGAAGGAATAATTGCTTCCCATCCTTTGACGAGTTGTACTTGATCAGCTGCTCTTTCAAGCTTTTGAGTACGCCAAGGGATAGTGCATTTCTCTGCCGCGGGTTGTTCAGCACCAGATATGCTGCTTTGGCTGGTAGAGTTGGCCAGCTCATGTCTAGGCGCAAGGAATATATCGAGTGGATTTTGATGGTAAGCCTGAAAGCAGGCCCTTATTAGAGGGGAAACGGTGATTGAGCATGTAAGGCGATAAAGCCCAAAGCACGTGTCACACTAAAATATGATCACGTAATTTCGAATGCGACTAGCCTCGTGTAGGTAAAGATACCGAGCCTGTGTCCTGGGCTCTCCTATAACACCGAAGTGACCTATGAAGGAGGTGCGTAGTGAGCTAAGGGGGGTTGAAGAAAGGGAGAAAGGAGTCAACCATAATAGGTGGCTGTTGCACCTCAACAAGTTAGTTAGCACTTTGCCCTGAATTAACACTACCGCAGGCTTCATTCAAAGTGACGTAAGCGGGTAGTCTAGGATGACCATTGATCCTGGCCGCAACAAGCCTATGACCCGGGCGACCACCCGGGCGACCACCCGGCCGTAATTAGTGTACGGTCACACGGCCAGCCGGTGCCAGAACCGCGACAAAAAGCCCGTATGCGCAGCCCAGCCTACCGAATAACGGAGGCCAGTCGCCGGGTTCGTCCAGGCTTATAAGAACAGAGAATACGGCCAGGGCGGCGTTGGCGCCATCTAGGAGTATAAGGATCTCCCAGATCCAGGAAACGGCCGTGTACGAACGTACGATGGCCTTACGCGCCGTGGCCTCGGAGAGCCTAGTGAGTGGGGCCGCTTGCCCGACGTCTCCAGACGCTAGCTCGACGACTGTCTCAGTGAAGAACCGCGGCATCACGTGATAATGTAGGTAGCAGTAGATTGAGAACTTGGAGAGGCGTGGGACGGGGAAGACGGCTAGCGACTTTGTCGCTCCTTCCAATCGTTGCGGGTTACCCCAGAGCTGGTATGTAGTGCGAACTGCTGCGGATCATAATGAATTATCCATTTTTCGCACCGGTGCCGGCCCCTTCTCGATAAATAGCAGTGACGTAACGTGCATAATGTTCAACGCGATTAACTAAGCCCAGCGAGTAGCAATGCTGGGCGCAATACCGAAGGAATGTTTGGATTCTGTGAAAGAAAGTACCGCGAATATTAAGAAGAAGGGCAGGAGGGACAGACGAAGTCGGTGGTTCGAAGTCCGTAAAGTAATGGAAAACAAGAAATAACATAACCAGGCAAAAAAAGGGGGAAATGCAAGGCCTTAATATCTTGGCGTATTTTATAGTGCCGACTGCCAGGCGTTAGAATTTCTTCCATATAAACTGGTTGCAAGGCCCGATATTAGTGTGTGTTGGTTGAATTCTAGGTTATTATATTTTTCTTCAGACCTTAACTCGTTATGCCTCAAAGGCTCAGCCTGTTCCCCGTAAGGAACTTGCTCTTTGACGTCGATCCTTCAGTGCCTTTTTGTGAGAACATAGCATGAAGTAGCCTCGTGGCGGGGTTAACAAATGGCGCAAGTACTCGCGTCAGCACCTGATGTTGCAGCTGTCTTTTGGAAAGAGGTTCCAAAAATGATGCTTTGGGGATCGGCAGGAGAGTACCACAGAGGTCTCCGCTGCAGACAAGCAGGTGAATAAGCCCGTCTACACCCTAGCTAGGTCGGATCCTGAAACTTGTAGTTGCGGATGGCTCTTGCTTACTATACGGAAAAGACAGATAGCAGACTCTAATCCTTGTTTTATTGCATAGGATGTCTGGCAGTTAGGAGGAGGGGGGAGATCAAGTGCCATAATTACATGGCAGATATCGCTTATGATCTTCGGTATTATTTTACCAACCAGCTCTTAACCAACAATTTAGCGAGAGGGTACCGACAATGTAATCCATAATAAATCTAGATAAATTTAGAACCGTGATAGAATTGAATCCTGACTTGAGTAAGATGTGCCCAGGCTTGTCATTCCACCTGGCTGTTTCCCCGCTTCATTCGTTACTGCTTCCAGACATGTCCCATTTCCGCGCGGCACAGCACCATTACCATGACCTAACGCCGCCATTAGTAACAGATCCTAATCGCAGGCAGCATAAAGAAAGACAGGAAATCATACTAAGCTCAAATCGACTCCAGAAGCAACTCGGACTTCCCAGACACTTCTGTTTCGCCTCCCTCGAAAGGGCATGTCGTTATCCTCGGCCTTGCGAATGGTCGCAATAACCGCGCCATCAACGCCGATGGTAACTGTCAGGGCCCCTTGATCATTGGGCCGCATAAGTATCAGGACCTGCTCGCCCGACTCGGTGTGCACGGTTGCGTCAATAGCCGAGTGCTTGGTAGTGATCTGAGCCTCGTGCACGAGCGAGCAGAGCTTTCGGCCGGTGGGACTCTCGACGACCCACCCATTCTTGATGTCGAGGCTATGGTGACGGAAGTCGAAGAGGAGATGGTCATTGGAGCTGTCGTAGACCTTACGCCGCCAGCTCCATGATGTGCCGAAGGTCGTGCCCTCAACGCGGAACAGAGGCTGTCCCTTGCTGTCCTCAGCCGTGACGTGCTTGAAGGTACTATCGTGACAGTATACAATGAAAGTCATTTCTTGCTCCGATATATAGCTGGCGAGCATGTTCACCTGTGGGTTCGGGGTTTGCAACGGGATTTCCATTTTGCACAAGTCCTTAAGAGCTGTGTAGACAAATTATGTGGAGCTGGTTGGGCTAAGGGAGCACTGAGAAATCTTGCATATCTTGCCATGCAAACAGATTTATACGCAAGTAGAGTTGGATGACGCAAGGAGCAGACTGGCATGGCTTTGTTTGGTAATATTATATGTAACGGTTCCTGTCTGACAGCTCAGCCACCCGCTAATCTTGCCTCGTGTAGTACCAAAGAGATATGATACCCTGGTGCAGGCTGCCCCCCATTTGTGCCTCTCACTTGGTAGTGACTTGCGGCATAAAATGGCTACTGAGCGTATTAAGTTCCGATCCTTGATATAACTTAGGAACTGTTGCAGTATATATTGCGACAGCAACCAAAGGCAGAGAAACCTTGCTAGAAATCCAGAGGCTAAGCACTAGGATCACCTTCGTATAACCGTAATCCGTATTACACTTCCACGATGTTTACATACATACACTTCTCAAAATGAAAAGCTGCCAGCTACAGTATTCCTCTGCACATGAATGCCTCGTACGTTAGCCTTCCTGTTAACCTAATTCTTTCGCCTTTACTTGTAATCCGTCAATGGAGCCCTTTCAGGCCAATGTGGCAGCTAGATGAGGTGCAACATAAACTGTTATGGCACCCCTGCTCCCCTTCGTCGGAGCCCCTACCCTCAGTACTCGCCTTTCTAGCTGGATTCCTTAGCACCTGCGGGAGAGAACGCAACACAGCTGATGTTTAGATCTACAGAAGATAAGTCGCAGTCGAAGTTACAACGTCAAGTGCGCCACAACGTGTTACAGTAAAAGGATGGATGAGTTAGAACCTCCACAATGTCCCCACAGAATTGACAGCTGAAGACGACGACCTCTAGCTGGAGCTTAAGAACGATTGGTTGCAATAAAAGAAATTGCAACATTTACAGCACGGGGCTCTGTAAAACCGAGATGATTTCCATTAATGTCTATGGGGGTGGCACAGCTTGAGTGGGGTGGGTAACATGTGTGAGCCGCATACTGCACGCCCTTTGCAGGACCAACAATAATACGGGTTGACTTGAAACAGTGGGATCCGTTATATTTGTCCAGCCTGCAGCATCCTACCAAGACCAACAGCCCACAGGCTGTTCTATAAGGAGTTAGGCTACTCGCACGTTAGTTTTTATATTTGAGAGCCATACATTACCATTTTTACACCTGCCGACGGCCCGTTTACTGCACTTTTCAGTCCGTTTAAAATACGCGTAGTCTTGCAGTAATTTCGCAGTTATGTATAGCGTTGCAACAGAAGCCATGAGAATCGCCCGACTCCCTACACCGACACCAAAACACATCCACCAACAATCAGACCCTAATATTAATAATATTTTATAATCAATTGTCCCAATTGAAGCGACAAAAGCCATATAAAAATCATCGTGATCCGATGAGTGGGTGTTAAGATATCAATCGCTCTTTCCGTTATTATTGAGCCTAGCATTATGGGGGTGCGCTGCAGGCCTGAACCTTTTAGAACGCCTAGGCCGACCCCCTTTATCTTTTTGCAGTTGTATCCCTCTTCTACATCTCAGACTCCACTTATACGTAACTCCGTAAGGAAAAATCGCAAAATTAAACGGGCTTCGGAATTTTGATTCACAGGTAATATGGATTAAGATAATCTATAAAATATCTT
Source organism: Monosporascus sp. CRB-9-2 (assembly GCA_004155915.1). Classification (NCBI taxonomy): domain Eukaryota; kingdom Fungi; phylum Ascomycota; class Sordariomycetes; order Xylariales; genus Monosporascus; species Monosporascus sp. CRB-9-2. The sequence goes on from QJOA01002335.1 coordinate 59,047, forward strand.
TAGGAAACGTTAGATTACTAAGTTATTTAGAGGTAAGTAGTAAGTGTTAAGAGGTGATTGGAATTGTGCGGGGCCGTTGGCAGGTGTTAAAAAGGGAATATACAGCTTTTATTAAAAGCTAATGTACGAATGGCCTAGTTCTCTATAAATGGCTTAGGAATCGAGAAGCCTAGTTGCTGGAAATGTCAGCCATCATTGAAGCGAGGACGTGACATGTTGCATGGGACAGAGGATCAACAGTTCTGATTTCTAAACGCATGACAGAGTTATACAGCTTTCGCTGGGCGCAATTTCGGAATTGGAACATGCTGAACAACTCTTTGTTGGCTCTCTTCCAAGTGTGCAGTCATCCCGGCCCCAACTAGTGAATGAAGAAGATTCCGTATTAATTGGGACCTCCAAATACAGTGGCCTTGATCAGAGGGAAGGAATCTTTTGTTGCAGAAAAGGGACCCCCTTGGAGCTTCAGGGATCATCCGGAATAACGTTGATCTTTCCGCAGCCCTATATCAGCGGATCACCCACACCAAGTGGGATATCAGATATGCTCAATCAGCCTGCTACCAAGCCTCCGCGCTCTCGCATGCGCGCCGTTATAAGTGACATACACTTCTCGGAATTCTGGCAAGATGACGAGGCTCTGGCCCGGCGCCCAGCTCCGTTAGTGATCGAAAATCGAGGCGGCGACCCTAGACTTTGCAATGGGTACCCACCCGTGGGTCGCGTGGGTAATTTTAAATACTTACCCACCAGAAATACCCGCGAATAGTTGTTTTTAAACGACGTATTAGTTAATGTCTGAATTAATTGATATATTTCTTTAAAAATTTATATTAAGTTATAAATTTATATAATTATATTATTTTTTAATAAGTAGTGATAATTTTTTCCTAATAATGAATAGTATTACCCAATTCGTGGGTAGTGTTATTCCTTGTGGCCAGTAGGTAAAAAATTTAGCGTGGGTGGGTAGGTAGTGCAAACCCTAAGGCGACCCCGTCACGGTCGGCCGACTCATCCAGCAGTTAAGCAACTACGCCGCTGGGCTAAGGGATCTGCACGAGCAAATAATCGGCGACATCGGGGGCGGGTAAACTACTATTCAGCCTGCTAAGGGCCACCCCGAAAGAATGTGACGGACGAAAATGCTATTTTCGCTGTGGGATTGGCACAACACTATCTATCGGATAGAGCTAGGTGCTGGGAATGGCTACGGAGCGGTAGCGCCAACAAGCGTCACTGAACAAGGAGTCACGAAGAGCTCAGGGGTCCGACAGGAAGACTGAAACGGTGAAGTGAACAATGACACCAGGGTAAGGCTGTGTAGAGGCCCAGACTTTTCGAATCATCGACGAAATAAGCTGTAGACGAGTGGCAATTTCTGCTTACGGATAATGCAACTACCGTATATATATTCCTACAGTAAGCATCACAGCACGCTAGAATGCACCCGAGCAAACTGTAAACCAACTGCAGGTGTAATGAGGTACATACATATATCTAGGGAAACTTGATATATAGAGCCAGGGGTTTAGAGGTTAGGGTTCCGGGTGGGTGTCTATAAAGACCCGGGTGCCCTCTTCTGTCATAACGGATTCAATGTTGTCTGCAAGTCGCACTTAGACCTTAACGACAGCAGCCCCATTGATTTACTCTTCGTGGACCTTAATCGTTTGCTCACTTATCCCATCAAGATGCGCTTTACCACTCTGATCACCGCGACTTTGCTCGCCGCCCAGCAGGCTATCGCTTCCCCGGAGGAGCTTCCGGAACTAGGGGAGCTAAACGTTGCTTCTTCGGAGGTGATCACGGAGACGTCAGAGCTTGCGGGTACCGGACTCGTCCATATTAACGCCACTAACCTGTGAAAAACTCTATGGCCATGAGAGATTTCATCCTCGTGGAATCCTATTACTCAGTGCATTGAATACTAATACTGCATGACAGGGAGGAGATAGAATCTCATCTCGCTAAACGCCAGTTCGGTAACTGGTGTGTCCGTAAGTTATCTTCTTGCCTCACCCCGCTTCCTTTACGAGACTTCCTCCGTCAGAACGTAATCATTAACCACGCTATGTTTATAGTCTTTTACACCGGTTACGAATGCGACCGCGACACCTACGGCGCCTGGTGTGGCAACGGCCCCGCTAACTGCGTCGCCATCAACGGGCCCGACAGGGCGAGGTCGCTTGGCTGGATGCCCATGCCTCCGAACACACTTCATATCCGTGTGTCTACGAGCGACCACTGCAGCAATGGATGCTGTGGGAGTGTCTTCGGTCCTGGCGAAGGTGGATGCAGGCGTATCCCTGCCAACCAGGCCCAGTCAGGGATCAGCTCGTTCCATGTGTACTAGATGCTGGCTGAGTGTAACGACTTTGGCCGTAATGGCCATTTACGGAAACACACAGGGCGGAGAACCAGAGCAGAATGACTTAGCCACAGGGAGAGGTGGCCGAGCTGGACGATTTCCGCAAAGTCGGCCTAGTCGGCCGGGCACTCCACCTTATTGGACTGTCGTGAGCGAACCGGACGACTTCCGTGAAGTCGGCCCAGTTGACCAGGGGAACGACATAAGTATTTAAGGAATAGTCTTTACCATGTATTTAGGTAGCTTTCCTAGACTCTTCAGTAGTCAATCCAAGTCATTATCTACTGCATACTCGACCGATACGACTACATCTGTGTACTGCGTAGAAGCTCGACGCTTCATTACCAACAGATCCCAGCACATAAGCCAATTGTGTGCACATTATAAGCCTCGAGCGATTCTGGCTTGTAACACTAACGGTGTTCTTTCGGATTTAAAATTCTAGAGTCTAGATAAGTACGAGATATTCTCAGATAAACCCGGCGCTTTACTCAGTGCCTCTATGGATAAATCACATATAATCTGTAAAGGACTCTAGAATTTTTAGTGTTTTTATACCATTCTCCTTGGTATTAGTGTCTCTTGTAATATACAAGACGACATAGAGATAAGTCAGTTTAAGAACCAAAGGTGGATTCGCGGAGGCATATTAGCCCCTGATACCTCATCTAGAAATAACCATTGAGGTGCACGCGGTGTAACCTGACCGCGAGAAGAGCCTCCGAGAAGCCCTGTGTGCCTCTTTCTACCACTCCGCCCTTGGCACTCTCAACATATTTTTTCGACAGCTTATCCGGTGGCAGCAGGTGTCTGGCCTCGCCTTTTCTTGGCTGGCTTTTTCCGGGGCCATGGCGGGCTTCGGGGGGTAGAGGAGGGCTTGCTCGGTGGAGCGGACTCAGAGGGCTGAAGCGGCCTCAGCGAGTTGAAGCAGGCGATAAGATAACAATTTCAAGTCTATCCCAGCGGGCAGGGCTTCAGAAACTAGCGCCTTAGCTGCTCCGGCTCGGAAGCCAAGACGCGCTTGCTAACAAGCATTGATTTCGACCACGATGATTGGTCAATAGTCGTCAAAGCCTTCTGACGGGTGTTGGTGATAATTTCAGCTCCTTGAAACCTTCTGCCGCCAACCGCATATCTGTATCGGCGGGTACAGTCTGGCAGCCAGGCAGGAAATGCGGAACTCGTTTTTACCAACTGATTACAAGGGCTCTGTCCCTGAATATTTGCGTGGAGCCTGGAGCCCAGTCTAATTTTGGCACCATGAACCCTCCACAACCCCCCTTCGTAGTTATTCTCATCGCATTCAGGTACTTACTATCCGTTAATCGCACCCCGTGATCGTTTTGATATTTCGCTTCCTGATTCTGCCTCCCCAATGCCTGGGCAAAAACTGCACCCACTGCTTGGAGGATAAGCTGTCTTCAAGAACTATGTTGAATAGGAGATTGTCGCTTGTTCTTGGGCTCGTCCTCGTCGCATTCAGCCTGACGTTCACTATCCCTGGGTTGCGCTTGCATTTGTCAGATAACGTCGCAAGTTGGCGTAGACCAGCAGCTTCGATCTCTTGCTTGCGACCAGAAGTAAACGAGACGGCGGTGAACTTACTGCCCCCAGAGTATTACCCGACCACTGATGCAGACAACACCTGCCCTCGTTTCTCATTCACGTACTTCAAGGAGTTCCATGCTCATGCCGCTTCTTACTGCGAACCAGGCTCACGGGCAAAGCTGACCTGCTTTCACCGGGATTCTGGCTTTGATATGAAGACGGATTCTTTTTGTTTTGCGCAGGGAGCTGCCTTGAATGTGGAGGATGGAAAGTTCCAACTGGACTGTAAACTGCGACAGTTCTCCAAGCAAGAAGAGGAGGACGGCCTATTGCCTTTCGATCGGTTGCCGAGATATTGGTACGAGACAGGCCCCTCCAACGTCTTTGCACTAGCTATCGATGTGCAAAAGTCGAAGCCCCATCCAGCTGGTGGGGAAAGGGAGACGGAGGAGAAGCGGCTAGAAGCGAGCGAATCTTTTCAACAAGAGATGAATTCCACGGTTACCCCGCCGAAGAAACTCCTTCTTCTCAAGCGCGAGGGCGAGGGAAATCCATGGCATTGTCTCATGGAAGTCTTCTCTACTTACATGTCTTTTGACATCTTGCGCATGCCAGGGAGTAGCCCCGGAGATAATGCACCTCTTTTCAGGGACCCAGGCGACTCGGACGATACTCAAGTCGTCATCCTCGACGACCGCGACGACGGCCCTTATTTTGAACTTTGGACATTATTCGCGCGACGAAAGCCGTTGCGCCTTGGCGAGCTACTAGGCGACCCATCTACTGCCAACAACCTCAAAGACGTCGATTTGATTATTCCCCTTGCCGGGAGCAGCAATCCGTTTTGGAAGGATGACGGGCAGGCTCAACAATGCAATAGCGCGCCAATGCTCAATGTGTTTAGCCGCCGTGTGCTCGATTTCTACGGTATTCAAGACCTTCTGATCCGCAAGAATGACAAGCCCATCGTCGTTACTTTCGTCAACCGTCGGGAGAGCCGACGGCTACAGAACCAGCGCTTCCTGTTTGCCGAGCTCAAAAGGAGGAATTCACGTATCAAGGTACAAATGGTCGACTTTGCGGCTATCCCGTTCTCGGAACAACTCCGCGTCGCGCGGGAAACGGACGTTCTTGTTGGAGCACATGGTGCAGGGCTGACCCAGTCCCTGTTTATGCGCCGGGGCGCCGGCGCCGTAGTGGAGATCCAGCCGGAGGGACTGAATCACAATGGTTTTCGAAACGTTGCCGGGATGCTCAGCCTCGGATACTACCGCGTCCACGCAGGTACCATTCCCCCCGAGGAGTGGAGGGAAGGCGAAGAAGAGGAGGAGAAGGGCACCCAGCCGAAGGGCGAGAACAACCTGCCAAGGAGGACAGGAAATGCTAAGGGCCGCAGGACATTCAGACAGAATAATGATGACAAGGAAAGCGACGAAAACACCGCGGCGGCAGGCAGCAGCATCGGGAAGCGAGACGACTGGCATTGGCGGGACGTCGACATAGAGGAGAGTCGATTCTTCGATGTCGTCGAAGCGGCTATCAGGTTTATGTATACTAAAGGGCCCTGGAGTTACGATCTAGATTAGTTACAATGGTATAATTTCTTTAAAAGGTTAGTCAGGTCAGATATACGTGACATCGGCTGTATGTTATATCAAGCTAATCGCATATACTCTTCGCACGCGCACTGCTTTTGTATAGCCTAGCAACGGAATACATACTCCGATTACAAGGTGCCTTTCCTTATTTGGCCTGTTCTTAGCACCCCTGGCTAGCTGATAGGAGCTGTTAGTTTATAAAAGTTCAGCATAGGATTTGCCCTTAAGTAAGGTCAGGTTACCCACCTTCCTACACTAACAGAATACTATGTAAGGATGCATCGCGTTCTACTGCCTCACCGTCCATCAACCCATACACATACGCCTCACCAACCAGCCCGAACTCTCCTTTGCCATTCGGCCGAATAACGAATGGCACACTAGCGCCTTTAAGAACGCAAATTTGGTCTCCCGGACGGGTATCAGCCAAAGCCAAACCCGGACGGCCGTCACCAGTGACAAAAGGACGACGCTCGTAAAGATACCATCTACGACGATATTCGTATGTCTCATTGAGGACCCATGCGTTCCCCTTTTTTATCTTGCGCCCTTCCTGTTTGGTTGGGATAGTCTCATGAGATATAGTACCGATTAGCAGTCCGTAGTGATGTGGGCCTAGGTCATCCAACTTTGTTCGACCACCATCTAGCCTCTTATCTGCAATCGGTAGCCGCCAGAGGTTCGCCAGTCTGTCTTTACGCACATCCGGGTCGAGCACAGCATCACCGACTAGCTGCTCTACTTCGAGGAACCATGAGCGGCAAGCCTGTATATAGTCGGGTGCTTGGGGCGATGTGTTAAACTGAGACCCGGTCTTACTGACCGTGTCCACTGCTACACCGGTAAGTCTTAGGGCCGGCTCTTCGAGGGAGACAGACGAGACAGCACTGCCATCCCATCGTGACTCTTTCGAGGCAGCGAATGCCCGATAGCCGGTCCACGCACCACCAATGCGCGTAGTCCAGAGCCGTACCTTCTTTTGAGCAGTCCAATCGACGACCCAACTGGGCAGCGATTCAGACAGGAGGGATGGCGTGCAATAACATAATATCTCAGGACCGTGCTTCTGTAGAAGCGCCCTGGTGACCGTAAAGAGAACATTGTCCAGCGTCGTAGTCGCGGAATAGTCGACCGGTATCCGGGACCGGTCTCCTTCCTTGACTAAGCCTAATAGTCCGTATACGCGGTCCCGCGGGTCCGTCGCCTGGATATCAGCCTTCAGCGTCCACCACAGCATCTCCATAAGCCCCATGCCCTGCCCACCGCTTTCCTGAAATTTTTCGGCACAGACGCGGAAATGCGCGATGTCTTGGTTGACGTCAGCGATAATTAGGAGCGCCGCCGTCCCCGCCGTCTCCGCCCGCCGTAGCGACTGTGCCAAGTAGAGTGCCCTGAGCGCCTGCAACAGAATATTCCAGTCTATAGAGTATCGGCCACACCGCACTGTCGCGTGGCAGGCCAGCACCGCCTCCTGGATGACCCAGACGCGGCGCCAGTAGGCGTGGCCGCGGAACAGATGCCAGACGCTGCGCAGTTCGGCGCCCGGCTTTGCGGCTATATCCTGCAGGAAGGAGGGGATGCGAAGTCCGTACATGGGGCTCTGTTTGAGCTTCTCGAAGCGCGACCCGATGTCGCGGAGCTGATGGATCGCGGCTGCGCTTTTCCTGTTTTCGGATCCCAACCAGATGATTACCCGCCTCGCCTCGCGGTAGATGCGCCGCATCAGCTGTACCTGCGCGGCTTTCTCCGCGTCGTTAGACTGGTTGATGCACAGAGCATCGACCCACAGGGTCAATACTCCCCCTCCTGTGCCCCCCTCAGATATTCGTAGGGAGGACAATGCCTCGTGAAGGTTCTGGGTTATGGAGACAACACTGTCGTTGACTGAAATTGGCAGCCTAGTTTTAGCGTCGCCCCAGACATAAGACAGCGCCATATAGGGCGGGCAGCTGTCAAGGTTGGCATGAAACAAGGTGGCCGTAATAAGCTGGCCATCGCTGTTCTCGTTATCAGCTGCTCCAACAGCCAAAGTTTGAACATGTAGAAGCCTGATCTCCCGCTCTGCATCCAGCGGTTTGTAGTCGAAGGCAGTCGTAGCAAGTCTCTCCATGTTACCCACTCTAGCCTTTTCTTCCAGTGGATGGAATCTGCAGCTGTTGCAGAGATGAGGGCAATAATGAGGATAGTTATGAGATCGTTAACCGTCGAGTCTTAGTCTTCATGCAACCTAAAACCTTCATTTCCAAGGGCGTCGTCATGTATAGATAGTAGCGTCTATCGCTTGTATGGGTGCCATTACACACCACCAGGCCATGGAATAGTAAGCGCTTGGGCTCATCGAAACCCAATGCGTATTGGTTTTTGCAGATGATGTTGTGAAGGCTTTGTTTCGCGTTTGACTTCGAATCCTACTCCCTGGCTTGGCCTTTACGGCGAGCCTATGAGACGCTTCTCTTCTTCCCCGCCCCCAACCTCAAACTGATTATTCGCTGAGCCGAAATCATTTACCGGCGACAATCCCCAATTGCAATATCGGTTTGCTATGTATTAGGGATTAAATTACTTGTTAGCCATGCTATTTTGAAGCATCACGAAAAGCACAATACAACATCAACGAAGGAGACGACGTCCATTGACAACAGAATAGGGGCATTTGGGCTATGTAGTCAAGCTTCGATTTTCGAAAACATTATACCATATAATATCGACTGAAGACGCAATAAAGGCCTTACAGAAGCCAGGTTCTGCCGGCCATATGGTCTTGTCCAAAAGACAACTGTCCGGCTTCTCAGAGAACTCACTTTACTCCTGCACCTGATAATTGTATATTATCGGATCTTGAGAGGCGCTGAAATGTGAGTCCCCACTCTAAGCGCATGTCTTATCAGATCTCACCGAGCCATAAGGGGCTTGCTGTGTTAGGGTGCTGTGCGGACTCTCGCTACCCGTGGCTGTAAGAAGGCACGGAGTTGGATTGCGATGCGGGCTGCTCTCCTTGGTAATGGTAGAGTGCAGTGGAGTATTGAGAAGAAGAAGCTCGCCCAGAACTGGAAACCCGCGATGATCGATGCGGAATCTTCGGCCGAGGACCTCACAATAAGGGGAAAACTGGGTCCCATCGGGAAAGAGAGGAGACGTGGAGAAATTATTATGCGTAATTCACGATGCAACCATGGAATTATACACTGCTCTTGACGGTGAATCTGTGTTCTGCAACTGTTTGTATCGTCATCACCCTGGAATGATTGCTCAAGGGTGTCGAGGCATACAATATACTGCGGGTCCCAGGGTGACAGCAGTATTTGATCCGTGATTTGGCATCAATTACGCCGGGCATACGGGCCCGATTCATTCACAATGAAGGTTAGGTTCCGCTAGAGATGACTTAGCTCCGATGTCTCCGTAACGGAGGGCCGAGTTAGATTGAACAAGCAAGTCCTAATTACTGCCGCCACGGACTGGCAACTGCAGTGCGAGGTGGAGCCTGCGATTTGCTTCGACCTCGGGCTGAGCCCCTAGGGCCCCATACAGTCTCCACTACCAGGTAAACGCCAAGATTGACATGCCATAGTAGGCAATCACTAACCAAACTAAGTAGCCGCCTACCCTTGCAAGAGCCGCAGATATATTAGAAAGTCGGAAGAGAATATAGCGAACTTCCTGGGTTTTGCAATCAGTGAATTCCGGCGACTTCCTATGCATTTGTACGACAGTATGCATCAGCTGGTATAGGTAATGGGGTCCTTGGCAAAAATACTACCCGGATATGCACCGCCCCCCTCCCCTCGGTACTTCCAAAATATGGGAACTGGTTAAAGAAATTTGGTACTTTACCGGAATTATCCCATTTTAATGGTATGTACCATCCAAATCACCACCCTGTTGGATACACATCTTTCCTTTTCGCATGCAGTATGCCCTTAAGCAGTTCGCTGGTATAAGTCAATGCTGATAGCCAAAATACATGCAGTTATAGAGGTATATGCACCAATATGTGTATGCCGGGTCAAGAACACCCCTGTCATAGCTTTCAACTTCGGAGATTGAAAGGACAGACACCAGCGCCACATCGCTCGCTTAGATGGATCGCCCCATAACCCTGTGCCTCTCTATAAGAGTGGCCTACATCCGTTGGGATCAAAGCAGGAGCGAGGAAGCATCTGTTGCAGATTAGTCATTCGTTCCTTTAGGTTCGTCTTTCACCATGTTGTGTTCACTCGGTTTGGCCGCTCTCCTGGCCGCGCCCTCATTTTCCCTGGCGCAGGTCGTCGGAACCCCTTATGGATTTGCGGCTGGCGTCACTGGTGGCGGCAACGCCACACCCCAGACTCCGGCTGATATCAAGGAGTGAGTCGGGATCCTCTTCCGTGGGTTCCTGGAGAGCCTCTAGCTAATTTTCGCACTAGACTGGCCGACTGGCTGGCCGACGACACACCGCGGGTCATCATGATCGACAAGACGTTCGACTTCATCGGCAGCGAGGGCACCACCACCCAGAAGGGCTGTCGCTCGGCCACCGTTCCGTGCGACCTGAGAAACGGTGGCCAGGACTGGATCAAGGACACCTGTGATGCCGGGGAGACCGAGGTCCAGGTCACCTACGACAACGCCGGTACTAACGGCCTGCAAGTGGGCAGCAACAAGAGCTTGGTCGGTGTTGGCGATAAAGGTGTTATTCGAGGCAAGGGCTTGCGAATCCTCGGTGGTAACAACAACATCATCATCCAGAACATTCACTTCACGCAACTGAACCCCGAGTTCGTCTGGGGTGGCGATGCTATCGGTCTCGAGGGCAACGATGGTGTGTGGATCGACCACTGCAAGGTAAGACTTCCCAACCGCGGCCTGGTATTGACGTTGTATTGAACCCCACCGCAGTTCAGCCTCGTCGGTCGCCAGATGCTGGTGACGCACTACGAGTCATCCAGGGTCACGGTCTCCAACTGCGAGTTTGACGGTGTCACTGAGTTCTCGAGCTCCTGCAACGGCGACCACTACTGGACTGCCTTGCTGTACGGAGAGGACCAGAAGATCACCCTGGACCGCAACTACTTCCACGACGTGTCCGGCCGCGCTCCCAAGATCGGCGGTAGCGGTAACCAGATTGTGCACGCCGTCAACAACTACTTCAGCAACATCGGCGGCCACAACTTTGACATCCGCGAGGGAGCTAGCGTCCTGATCGAGGGCAACGTCTTCGATGGCGCCGACACGCCCATCACCTCTGACAGCAAGTCGTCCGGTGCCTCCGTGTTCACCACTCCCGACTCAAGCAGCACGTCGACTTGCTCGGGGTACCTCCGCCGAAACTGCGTCGTGAACTCCCTGACGTCCAGCGGCGATTGGATCAGCTTGACGTCCACGACGCCTCTGTATGACATCGGGATGTCGAGGGGCAACATCGTCAACCCGATGGACGTTTCCAAGGTTGCGGACTACGTGGTTAAGAATGCCGGTATTGGCAAACTCGGAAGCGCGGCGTCTGCCGACTCGGCTGCGGCCCCGACCACGAAGCCTACGACGGCAGAGGCCGCGGCACCCACCACGACGAAGAAGGCGGCGACAGCGACAAAAGCCCCTGCTAGCCCAGGCGCAGGAGCCGCGAGCATGTGGGCCCAGTGCGGAGGAGCGAACTGGAGCGGGCCCACGACGTGCGTCTCTGGTGCGCAGTGCGTCAAGCAGAACGAGTGGTACTACCAGTGTCTGGAGGCTTGAAAATGCTGGTTTGAAACCGACCTTCTAATGCCTGGGCCTTGTGTATATAGCCTTTTGCTTTCGTTTCTCGACGTTCTATTGAATGGATTTCATTAATAGTTTTTGCCCATTCTCTATTGGGGACCAGGGGTTGTAATACCTCCATATCTGCCCCCGATTGCCGCCCTCGAATGACATTTCCCAGGTTGGCCTGATTTACTTCCTATTCGTGCGCTTGCGGCAATGCGTACATCGCTGCGCCTCCCCTTTGTCCGCGTTCCAGCCGATGGTACGCTCCGATATGGTAGGTACTTGGACCGCCATATGAGTGTGGCTCTTCAGCTCGCCAAAGCCGAACGCTCGTCGGACCCCAAAAGAGAAAGTGGTTGGTGAGGCGCTTTACGGTTCTCGCTTGGCACGACCCCGAGATAGGAGGTTTGTACATGAACAAGCTTTGGCTCAAGTCTTGATGATTGCTTAATCATTAGCCCAAGCCAGGACTGCCGAACCCACGATTCCGATTGGGGTAAGCCTGAGAGTTCTTCATGTTGATTACGTACTCCTTACCAGACAAAAGGAAGTTGGGGAACAGGAGGATTGTGGGGGGCATGCGGAGATCTCGTGTGGGGAATCGTGCGGGGATGCTTGTGGTATTTTCGCCCTTCCGCCTTTTAGCCCTCTCCACCGCGGCGGTTACGAGGTGTAAAGTCTTACCCATCGAAAGATCGAAGGGAGAAGTCGCGTGACTGACGTAATGGGGCGACCTCCTGTCGGCCTCGGTTTGGCAGGGGGTGCCTTGCTCTGCCCGGTATATATGGTACCGAGTCGATCCCGTCCTTCGCTAACCCACGGTTCTCCTCAAAGTCTTCAAAGGAGCATTCACTGTCGGTGACGCCCCACGCCGAGGTGCGACTGCAGCGGCGACGAGAGGCGTTGAACGGCACCCACCTTGGCTTCGACGCAGAGTCAAGATGGAGCGATTACCAGGCCTCAACGTTGCGAACTTCTTGGAGAAAAAGGCTCTCCTAAGAGCCATCAACTGCGTAGCTGCGCTTTCAATATTCTTCTTCGGCTATGATCAGGGTTCGTGTTCGAAAACGACTAGGCTTCCCAGCCGTCTCTTCTAATTTCGCCATTTCTTTTCCGCATACGAAGATGTGGCAAGCATGGCGGCCGACCTAGTGTGCGCACAGGATGCTAACGCACAACAGGTATGATGGGCGGCGTTAACAACGCCAAGGACTACATAGACCTCATGGGCTTCGGCCATGTCGACCCCGCGACCGAGGAACCTATAATAACGAACAGTCTCTTGCAGGGTGGGATCGTGTCGGTGTACTACCTAGGCACGTTATTCGGATGTCTACACGGCGGCTGGGTTGGAGATAAGATAGGCAGGACCAAGACCATCGCCGTAGGTGCCGTATGGGCTATCATAGGTGCCTGCTTGCAATGCTCCGCCCAGAATGCAAACTGGATGATTTGCGGTAGGTCTTTCCTGAGATCATCTCGGAGAGCGAGGACAGCTGACACGTATCCAGCCCGAGCCGTGAATGGCATCGGTACGGGCATTCTGAATGCGATCGTGCCGGTCTGGGCGACGGAGACTGCCGAGCATACTTCCCGAGGCAAATTCATCGCCATCGAGTTCACGCTCAACATATTCGGTGTCGTCGTCGCGTACTGGCTCGAATTCGGCCTTTCGTTCATCGACCATGGAAACTCCGCGGTGCGGTGGCGGTTCCCCATCGCGTTCCAGATCATCCCCCTCCTCGTACTGCTCGCGTCGGTCTGGTTCTTCCCGGAGTCCCCGCGGTGGCTGGTCAAGGAGGGCCGCGACGAGGAGGCGCGCTACATCCTACGGCGGCTTCGCGGGTCCGCGGGAGCCGACGCCGCGCGCGCCGAGGCCGAGTACCAGGAAATCCGGCAGGTCGTGGCGCTCGAGACCAAGGAGTCGCGGAAGTACTCGTACGCGCACATGCTATTCGGCGTCGGGTCCGGCAAGCTGCACACGGGCCGGCGCGTGCAACTCGTGATCTGGCTGCAGATCCTGCAGGAGTGGGTCGGCATCGCGGGCGTCACCGTCTACGCGCCGACCATCTTCCGCATCGCCGGCTACGGCACGACGAAGAGCCAGTGGATCAGCGGGCTCAATAACATCTTCTACATGTTCGCCACGCTCATCTGCGTCTTCACGCTCGACCGCATCGGCCGCCGCTGGACCCTATACTGGGGCGCCGTCGGCCAGGGCGCCGCGATGTTCCTCGCCGGGGCGTTCTCTCGACTCGGTCAACAGGCTAGGGCCGGCGGCAATACCTCTCTGGCGGAGTCCTACGGCGCAGCGGCGGCGTCCTTCGTCTTCATTTTCACGTCCGTCTTCGGCGCCACGTGGCTGACCGTCCCGTAAGTCCCCCCTCCCACTCCCCGCATAGAAACAAGCCTCGCAGGAAGCAAACGAACAGCTGACACGGCTTCCGTATACACAGATGGCTCTACCCGGCGGAGATCTTCCCCCTACAAGTGCGCGCCAAGGGCAACGCGTGGGGGGTTTTCGGGTGGAGCATCGGCAACGGGTGGCTGACGCTGCTGTGCCCCGTCATGTTCGGCGCCATCGGCGAGAACACGCTGCATATCTTCGGCGCCTGCAACGTGCTGGCCATACCCGTCGTCTGGGCCCTCTACCCCGAGAGCAACCAGCGCACCCTCGAGGAGATGGACCTGCTGTTCGCCGCCGACTCGCCGTGGGTCTGGGACGCCGAGCGCACGTTCGCGCGCCTCAAGGAGGAGCGCCCCGAGCTCGCGCACGCCGCCAAGGCTGACAGGAGGGTTGTTGATCCTGAGCTCGCCGTCTCCGAGCACCCCTGAGAACCGGCGGCCGTGAATGGCGGCGGGCATAGGTGCTTCCTCGGATATGCGGCCTCGTTTGATCTATTCGTCCCAGTTATCCCCTCGCCTAGATGTAGACCAGTCATGAGATAGAAAATAGCTTATTCCGCGATGACGAATCCCACGGGGCAAGATATAATGTAATCCAAGTAGAATAGCTATCTAATGTCGGTTAAAGGACTGCCATAGACTTGGATGACATGAGTTGCATTGATAGCAAGGCAGTGCTCCTCATGGGGATCTGCCAGGAATTGCTTCGGAACGTTTAGTTACCGACTGATCATGCTCATGTTGCGATTCGGCTTCAGGCACGCTGCTGCTGGGGCTCAGATTCGCGTTGGTATCTACTTATGCAAGGTCTTGTAACGTGTCTTTGCAGCATAGTACTCATTTACCCCCTAATAAGGGTTGTTGATGCGGATCTCCGGATGCCGTATGGCCCTATTATTCCAACCAGTCGCCGCTCGAATCACTGCCTCCAACTTCTCTATAGAACTCCTATTGTAGAAAGATAGGTTGAATACCGGTTCAATTCCATACTAAGTGACCATAATTGAGGGCTTGGGGACTACACAACTACATATACACGGGAGGCGTGGGTCGCCTTGCCCCTACCATGACATCTATATCAAGGCTGACCCATCGGTATCTAGCCGTTTCCGTTACGGAAGGTAGAAACTCTATACTCGTCCAAGGTACATTCTCTTCTACCTGGCATCGAAACAATTACTGATACTGATTCCCACCCGATCATGTCGTTATGCGTGGGACGGAGGAACCAGGGCGAGTGGGGAACCTCGGTAGCTCTCCGTTAAAAGGGGGATGGCCAACCGACCAATAACAGCGTAACAGAAATAAAGATGAGTCGATAAGCGGTATAATAGACATACGAGGGCTCTTTTACCCCTCCTTCCTTATATCTTCCCTTTTGACGGCAAGAATCCCTAGGAAATACTGGGCAGGCTAGGACGTTGGAGAAGCAGAGACGTAGCGCAATAGGGATTGCGATACGCAGGCGGATATAGCGCATAGATTTCAAATAGTCGATCAGCCTTAATGGGTTCCGCGTCACTCGGGCGTTTACTTGGGTACTCGATATGAAGAGAACTGACTCCCCGAGCTACGTAACTGCTGCTTTCGATAGGCTATAGGCATGAGCCGAGTAACGGTGGACAAGCGTGTAGGCCTGATAGACATGGCAAAGAAGAATGGACATCAATGAGCTCCTGTGTCGTGAGGGGATGAACCGAGTTCTACCTACTCTAACACACATTCTTTGATAGCGAATAGTTTAGGTTAAAAAGATTGGTTTACTCCACGCAGTAGAAATTCATAACGGAGCAGCCGAGGTTGGTACCTAAAGCTATTGTGTGATAAGCGGTGTCTCTTTATATCATTTAATATGACAGGGGATTTTATTATTGGTTATATCTAATAACCTTTCATTTACTTTCTCCCCAGAGAGTGTAGCTTAAGTAGCTACATTTAAAGGCTTTCAATACTAGACGAGACACCTACCTCAGATGCACAACCCACGAGTTATTCAGACGGTTGAGGAATCATAATTTATGTAGCCGATCCCCAGGCGCCAGTACTTCCTATTGCATAAGGCAACTATCAATAGAGGGCCAGCCAACCACACCACTTCGTCAGACCTCTGGGCGGCAAATGTGCCCACTCACGATAGCCGAACTGATCTTCAATGAGCCCGGCTATGCATGTAGGGTGTCAGGGTGTATACAGCCGACCTCGAGTTCCGCGTGGGGTTGGATGAGGGTGGACACTACAGTCATACTCCTCGAGTATCCAGCTAGACAAGAGGGCCGATTAGTGTGACGCAGCGTCACAGAGGGGCCAACTAATACCGACGCGACCCTTCACGGGGTAATGACTCTGTTGAGTCAAAGTGGGATTGACATAGACCTTGAGTGCCTAATCAGATGTAGCCCGACTCTTGAATTATGTTTTATCGCGAAGTTCGTCTCCAATTTCTCTACACCTTCATCCTCCTTTCGTCGGAGTGGACGATCCCCGTATCTAGATCAGGGCGCGATCGCATACGAGTCCGAGACAGGGGATAATGATCGTTCTCTGCAGTTGGGTGGCAAACTCCAAATGCCACTGAGTGGGGGCGTGGCGATGTCGGGAATGCTTGTTTATATACAGACAGTAGAGTTGTTTTCCATAGACCGAACTCATCCCATGTAATCAATCCGTGTCTGGGGGGAAGGAGGCCGGGGGTAGCTTGCAACCACGTTCCCATGAGAAGAGAGTTCGGGATAAGTGGGGCAAGGGACTTGAGAGGGTTGCTGGGTCAGATCGTACTCGTTCCCTGCCTAGGGGAAAGAAGGCTGGGCGTAGCCTGCAACCGCGTCCTTGTGAGAAGGGGGTCCGCGATAAGTGACGCGGGAGAGCTTCCTCATCGGATCGTACTCAGTCGAGTCGTTCGACGCGGGGAGATCGCGAGCAGCCTTCGCGATATAGTCGTCGATCACGCTGCAGTTGCAAGAGCCGTGCTTGAGGACCTCGGACTTCAGGACGAAGACCTCGTCCTTCAGGGCCAGACGTTCCGCCGAGAGGAGCTTATTCAGGTTTGCCAGATCGCGCGCCCGATCTGCGAGATCTTTCTGGTGTTGCTTGGACTTCCTCCGGCACTTTTGCGCGGCGATTCGGTTTCTCTCGCGCTGGCTTAGGCCGCTCGTATCGAGGCGCGACTTCGAGGTTGGGGATGCCGGCTGCGACTCTACGTTGCCGCCGTGGCGATATGCTGTCACCGTCGATGCGGTGTAGGGAGGGCTGATATAGGATTCCACGGGCGCATCGGTGGCGGAGGGGTTGTTATGGTCGAAGGGCGCTGGGGTACATTCGGGAGAGAACAGCTCCACTGGAGATTTGATGTCGGAGGTGCTCTGGGAAGGAGTAACTTGAGAGCGTCCATCGTGGGGATATCTGACGCCGCCCTGGAGACGATATTCGGTAAGACAACGTTACACATGAAGAGGGGGCAAGCCGGCAGTAGATGAAAAGGCAAGTCTGGGGGAGGAGGGTGTCATGCTTACTTGGTTTACGAGATTATGATGATGGAAGCTGTCAGGATTCGGCAGATTCCACGCTAAGTTCGACTGGGTCTCGGCCTTGGCATGAGTGGGTGCGAAGCTTTGGAAGGCGGGAGTGTCTGAAGCAATGGAGCAGAAGGCCGCCGCCGCGGCGTATTCGTCTGGCTCCACATCGTGCGGTGGTATTCCGTAGGGCTGACCCATCATTGCCATCACTCGAGAAAGCAATATCAATATTCCTAGTAGGCAGGCTGTGTATTAATGACGTTGTACCCTGTTTCAGTCCCAAGATCGACAGGGTCTGGTTGGGTAATGATATGCAGACGGTTGCCTGAGGAATCGTTAAGAACAGAAACTGCACGGTAATAAGGCTTCCATGTGATGTTATTGTGAGGGAAGCAGGTGGTGGCATGGGCACGTGGCGGAGAACTCTCTTTGCTCGGCAGCCGTATCAGGAAATCTATTCAAATGCTTTCACCCCATCGTAGGATCGGCGAGAACAGCGAACTTGGCAGCCACCTTAAAAGGCGGAGAAAGCTCTGGAAGCTGCTACGACGTCTGAGCGAACACCACGACGTTCCGGCAACTGGACAACCTCCACCTACTGGATACCAAGCCCGATCCATATTAAGGTTTCAATGGTATCAGAGGCTACTAGCACTGGGGATCCCGGGGAAAGCTTTCCTGTACTTGGGAGCCACTTTTATGCCTTACAGAAGCTGCCGTTTCCTACAATAGGGAGCAGAGAGCTGATAGCTAGCAAGACTGATTCGCCTAAGCAGCTGACAAGGGAGCTCTTGGTCCGGAAGAAGCTCCGTTTTGCGATAGCCAATCAGGGCGGCTTTAGCTACGGCGCGATGTCCGGGGAATACTCAGTTTCTATTGGTTGTTCAAAGAGAAATAAGGAAACCACTACAGCGGGGCAATAACGTCACGGAACGTAAAACAAAGGACATCTCATAGTATACGGGATATTGCACCAGATATTGCACCAGAATATTAAATATAACCCCTCTTTCTATTTTAGATCTGTATCCGTAATGTTTCATGATTCATTATTTCTAATTTCTTGTCCCTATGTGTCATTCCGCTCCCAGCACCATCGCTCCATCCCTATAACCCTTTGCCGGATTCCACAAGGTAGGCGCTCGAACCGCTGGTACCAACTAGGTAGTTCAGACTCCTTGCAGGTTTGACGGTGAGGTCCAGTCGGGGAGGCCCGGTTGGGGTGGCCGTTATAATTGCTTCGTTAAACCAATCGCCGGAAGGGCCCAAAAGGACGGTTGCAAGTAAGTTTCGGTTCCACTTCGAGAACATGGGCTGGTTGGCTGTACTATAATCGGCGGTCGTAGTTGGCGCCCCTTAGCCTCCCGCCGGGTGCTCAATGGAGTTGAAATGCGTATTCTTGAGAGCACAGCAGCGCCCAACAGCGTCCTGCCATGGTAAGCCCATATTCAATCGCCTTCCATAACCAAACTTCGAGGTCTCGGCTCAATCGCCTATTGCACGATCCTAAACGCGCATCTAGATATCGGTATACCCATTGATACAGGGTCGGGGGTGCATGCACGGAAGGCTACGGAATGCGGTGCTGATGTCTATATAAGGTGGCTTCAGGTCCCAGGTTATTAGGATAGCTCTTCATGCAACTCCAATATGGTCCCTAAAAGCGTCGTTCTGCACCCAACCGCCTCGAGCCGCGTACCCGCCTTGGCGGAAGTCTCTCCACTGGACGATTTCCTATACCGTCATGAAGGGAACGCTGGCATTCGATGACCGTCCTTCCTACGGCGGTTAATAGACATCCTCAATCTGCGTACTCAACCCCTTGTCCTTACATCGTTTTGAATCCGACGGGACACATTGCGGATGATAGAGACCCCGAGCAGAAACACCTGCATGTGTACCTCGACGTGGCTATGCACAGACAATATGCCGGAGCGCGATGTAGAGTGACTAGAGAGGTACATATAGACAGTGGAAGGTACCGTAATGAATGTGTGTGCATGTATATATCTCCCATTCGGTGGGTCTAGAATGTAGGTACGGACCGAGTCTCGAACGACATGGACCCTAAAGCTTATCGAAGTTAAACATCAATCTCTCCAGCATGTGCACTCCGGATTTTCATCTCTGGCGGGGTAGCTTCCACAGCTCTATTCTAGGGGAGATGGGTACTTGCAGCTCTGGGACATGGAGCCGGCCATTCCTCCCCTCTCATCTGATTCATTTCATGGTTTTTCTGCCTTCCTACCATTAGGTAGGTAGCCATGCGAGATTGTGGTGCCGAAAAAAAGACGTCTTTCTTCCCACCATATTCACCTATTCTATCCTCTACTGGAAGCCCTACACATCGCGGGCAGATTGGATTCTAGATGGTCAAGGGGGCAGAAGTGGCATATAGAATGTTAAGACGGAGCTTGCATTTAAGGTCACCACAACAAGCATAAGCCACGCCCGACTCGCAAAATGGTACATGCCTCCGAATATGTCCGCCAAAGAGAGACGTTCAAGTACGCAACCCGGGATTGACGTTCGCTTCCTAGCTGACTTTCATGTTTCAGGCATGGGCCTGATGCTCTTAGAAGCGACCGCCGTCGACATTCATCTCAGTCCAATCTACCGCGCTCTCCTAGCGGTGCGCGAGACGGCGCTCCACCGCTTTCGCGCAGCTCGCCACTTTCAAATTGAACGCTGCTCGTGCTTGGATTTCCGTGTCTGACCTGGAGCATCAATATGTAGTCGCTGAGGCTACCCGTTCAATGAGCCCCGATTGCTCGACCCATGACCCCTGACCAGATATGGTTATGTAATACCGCCCTACTACGGACCCACTACATCTGTCCCATCATGGAGCATCTTACAGCCACGGGGTTTGGCGATGCTGCTCGCCGCAATATTCGAATGGTTCGCGGATTGGGGAATTTCGTCGAGGGCTATGGCTCCGTGCGGGGATGTTAGGAACTCCATCAGTCATTCCGCCTATCTCCCCCAATTTATGACGATAGACTCTCTAATTCTGTCGCTTGACAGTTTACCATTCCGACAACGTCCCTCGCGGCCCGTGCCTACCCGCGGGCTGACCATATTGAGTAGTTACTGACTTTAGATGTTGCAGTGAGCTCCAGCGCCTCATTGTTTCCCTCCAAAGAAGATTCGGAAGGAGGGCTTGATCTCCAGCAACAGCTCCTTCAGCGCCGCATAACAGAAACAGGGTCCATCGAACCTCGTCCCCAGGGGGCCCTTCGGGAGCATTCAGATATGTCCGCTGTAGGTAAGGGTAACGGAGACACTCGGACCGTGCGACTTCCGCCACTTCAGCCACTTTCGATGACGAATCTACATGCCCGGTTGAGCGGCAGCCAGCGGGCGCTAAATGTGCAAAGCAGCGGCTCCACCGGGGATGAAAGTCCCATTCATATCAAACAGCTATTTTCGACAGCTGCAAATATCAAAGTGAGTCAATCCGAGGTAGAAGGTGTCCTGTTTCTGGATGCCCGTGTTCGGTCTTTCGCTACTGTCGCCGGCTCCAGATGGACAGGCGCAATAGTGTTGTTATTGTTGTTGTGGGTAGCTGCGGAATAAACAGCAGGATCATTAATTGCTAGGCAGATAGCTTTTCCGGTCGTCGCGCAGCAAAACATTAGGCGGCGTGTAAGTAAATACGACGTATTTTGGCCCCATGTTGTTGAGCAACGGCTGCTTAGGCGCATAATGAGCCCAACGGAGGGAGGGGTACAGAGTTTGATTGACATCAGCCTAGGTTCGTTAGGTGATTGACTACATACATGAGGTCTCTTACGGGGAGGAATGACCTGGAGGTAGCGGGCGCCCAACACACTTCGCATTGGTGGTTAACCACATAAAATAGAAAAAGGGATGCGCTAATTTTAGACATCACCAATATTTGGCACATATAAAGGTAAACTTGACAAGAGTGGGATTCACCCACGCAAATTTCTCTAGTAGAATTTTTCGCGTTCGCGAGGGTCAAGGATTTCTCTGAGTCCCCTGCCTTAACCACCACTTGGCATCTTGCCTTCTTGCAGGGGCTTCGTGCCCCGGTACCCGTTGGCCAGGAAGGGTATTGACCTAGCTTAGATACATACTATAGGACGCGCCCCAGGCGGAAAATCTTGGACGAATTATACAGGGCCTGCTGTGAGCTGGGCAGGCATGCTATGGCACACCAAATAAGGAAAGACCGCCTTTCTTGTCGGAGTATATATGTTCCGTCTAAGCTGTATAAGAAGCGATACGCGTAAGATATTATACCTATTAACGTTAGCTTTATTAAACATAATGTCGGCAATTGGTGCTTTTAGGTGCTGCCGGCTGGTAAGCTTTGTTTAGGCTAGGCAGCAGAATACTGTCTGGGATAGCCTTTGTTTACTGATAATTCTTTATTATTTAATTATATATATAAAGGCAATTATTTATATTTAAAAAAAAATTGTTATAAATAACTCTTTATGCCTTTAACCAGATAAAGGTTAATGTTAAAAGTTCGAAGTAAAGAAAAAAGGGTTTATAATTATATTATTTTTTAAATACGGCTAATATATAACTTTTTATATAATTTATATTAAAAGTAATATTAAGTAACGTACTATATAAGTAAGCAAATTAAAATTTTAATTATTTAATTTTAATGAAAACTTTTTTAACGTTAATAATATAAAACATTTTATAAAAATAGTTAAAATAAATTTAATTATTTAAGTTAAAAAAGAAAACCCGATATTTATTTTAAAAATCCGATATTACGGTCGATACGTCGGTGGTAGCCGTAAAAGCGGAGAAAGTAACAATAGCTTCTTTTTATTATTAAGCTTTTTATCGTTGTCGGATTTCGATTCGAATTTTAATTAGACTTCGATTCCGAAACTAATTCGAATAATTTAAATAATAATAATCGAAAAAACTGTCGTATAAGTTACGATAAAAGTTATAATAAAAAAGATAAAAAGAAACGTAAGAAAAAGATTTTAAAAAAGATCTCTTTCGTTAAAAACGTTCTAACTTTGTAATTAATAAGGAAAACTATTTAAAAGGCTTTAAAAATTAAACGCTTTATAGAAGTATTTTAAATTTTATATTCGAAAAAATAAATTACGAAAAAAGAATTTCCACTTTTAATAAGTTTCGCCTAATAAAGGTAATTACTAAAACTACTCGTCGAATACCTTCAAAATTAATTATCGAAATGAAAAAAGGTACGAAAATATTAAATATTTTCCGTAAAATCTATATAGCGATTAAAAAAATACGTTAACTTTTTTAAAAAAAAATTTGAATTAACTACGTTTTAACGGCAAAAATTCAATTAGTTTTATTACGAAATTTTAAAGAATAATCTATAATATTAGAAAATACAGTATAAAACTAAATAAGAATTACAGATTATAATATTTTTAACCGCTATTAAAAATAAAACAAACGATTAATATCGTATAATTAAATCAGGATTTCAAAATACGGATTACATTTTTTATCGCTTTATTAATGATTTAATTAATAAATTCTATCATTGTATTAAAAAGGTTAAAGGTAACGAAAATAATAACGATAAACTTAAACCTGAAGCTATAATACGAAAAGCTATAATAATAATAATAATAACAAAAAAATAACAATAACATGTCTTTATAAAACGTTAAAAGTAGGCCTTTTTGTTAAAACTGTAAAAAATACGGTTATTTATTAAAGAAATCCCGAAAACTACCCAAAAATAGCTAACAAAACAATTAAGATAATAACGAAGGTAACGATAATAATAGCAGGTTTAATAACGATAACAGTAATAATATAAAGGGTTAATAACGTTAATCGAAAACGTATTATAATGCAGATAGATTTAAGGATCTATATAACTAGCTTTCGAAAAAGATATTAAGCTGGTTATACTGTAAAAATTAACGAAGTTAAAATGGCTAAATTATAAAGTTATTTAATAAAAGGATAATATAGCAAAGAGTTTCGTTAAAAAGTATATTTACTTTAAAAAACGGTTACGGCCCTAGCGCCGGCTTTGTTACGTAGAGAAGCGGGATTAAAAAAAAAAGGTATAAAAAAAAGCCCAATAATAATAACGAAGCGAAGTATATTCGGAAGAAGCTCCGAGTTATAATTCTTTAATCGTATAACGTATAAAAGAAAAACCGGAATATGATTTTATAAAATTCGAAAATTAACGTATTTATTACGAATAACGTTAAAAGTTACCTGCTTAAAATTATTAAATATTTGAGATAAAAGATTTATAAGTAGTAACGAAAAAAACCTATTTAAGTTAAAATAATCGGTGCAATTAATTAAAACTTAAAAAATATTTAAAACGAATATAATTTTATAACGTTATAGTATACGTTATATATACCGTCGTTTTTAATCCGTATATTCTGCGATAAAACTTTTTTAAATGTAAAAATTACTTTAACAGAAATTATTTAATTGATATTAACGAAACAAAATTAATAACAATTAATATACCGAAAGAAGGCTTCGTTCTTTTTTAAATATACGGTTATAAAAAAACTATCTGTAAAAGGCCTATCTAACGAAAATTAATAAAAGTACGGATTAAATATAACTTAAAAGAAAATAAAGGATATATTAAAAGTTTTCTAAGCTTTTATAATTAATGAAAGGTTATAATAATAAAAGTTATTATAAAATATCTAATTTCTAGCATTACTATTTATATTATTCCAGCAATAAACAATTAAAGTAAAGTATTAAACTAACTATAAAAATAATCTAAGAAATTAAACGTTAAACCGTTTATTTTAAAACTTATAATAAAACGAAAATAACAAAAATACCTTTAGAAAAGTGCTAAAACCGAAAAACGTAGATTAAAAAATTATTTTAATATAACGTAAAACAAATTAAATCCGTTATTATTAAAAGAAACGCTTATTACAACCTTATTATAAACGACGTTAGCCGTTACCGCGTTTTTAAAACGTATAAAACTAAGAACGAAATATAATATTATTTTTAATTTTATATAACGAACATAATAACTAAAATAACTTTAAATAATAAAATTAACAAAGTTTTCCGTTTTAATAAAGGTAAAAAATTTAAAATGAACCTATTAAAAACTTTTTATAATACTGAAAAAATTAAATTAATTAATTTTAATCCATATAATTAATATTAAAACAATTTTAAAAAAGGGTATTAATATCGTTTAAAATAACGCTTGCGTTATAATCGTTTAAATACATATCTTAACTTACTTTTAAAATTACGTTATAAAAATAACGATTTATATACTTAATCGTACGAAATAATCTATAATCGAAAATATTACGTTATAAAAGTATTAGAATTACGCATTAAAAATTAAAAACAAAACGTATAAATTAAAGAACGTATATTTACAAGTTATCGGCAATCGTTATACAATTCTAAGCGACAAAAACTACCAGATTAAAGCTAAAAAACTAGAAATACGTAACCTTAAAAGCCTTTTTCTGAAATACCAAAACGAACATAACTATAAAGTCTAGCTATCAAAGAACAATCGCGTTTTCGTTATTCCGTATATATAAATCTATAAAAAAAATGGAACCAAGAAAAAAAAGATAAGCTACCCGACTTAAAGAATATTATAAAATCTTTACCTTTTTATATATAAGATAAATTACGCTACTAAACCCGAAAAAAAAGTTTAAACGTTTATAACCGCTATAATAACATCGTATTAAATAATCAAACAAAAAACAAAACGAGAGTTATAAACGAAAACGAAATAAATCGAAAAAGATTAAGTTAAATTATATAAATACGAAACTTTTAACGAAAATTTTAAAATTATAAATTCTTAGTTTACAAAGGCGTTAAGTTATATTTAAAAGTTTATAACTTTAATTTCGTTAACGAATTTAAAAACGACTTTAATAAAATATTAAATAACAATATCTTTTTCCGATAAGTATACGAATAAATATATAACGTGTTATACAAGTTCGCGAAACAAATAAGCTCGCGAGCCGTTTTTTGGCAACATTTTAATTACTCCATTTCAGTTATTAATTTCTTAACACCAACAATATAAAATGTCTTACAAAAAGATCTAGGATAAACCTAGCTATTTAAGCAAAAAAAAAAAAAAAAAAAAAAAAAAAAAAAAAGAAATTTAAATAAATAAATTTAAAAATTTCTTTTTTGAAAAAATTTTGAAAATTAAAAAGAAATTAAAGAATAAAAATAAAACTAAAAGTTAAACATTAAAAAGTTACATTTTATATATAATATCTTCGAATTTATTTTAAAAGCTTAATATTACGGTCGATATACGTAAGCCGATATTATTTTCTAATTACGAAAATTAAAGTTAATCGAAATAAAAATTAATTAGCGAAAAGATTTTTAATTTAAAAACGGGGTTTTATTCGATTTAAATACGTTAAAAATACAGCTAATATATTATTAACTTAGCGCGTTATAAAATGGGTCAAAACTAACAAAATATTTAGTTTTTTTAAATTATAAAACATTTTTCTATATACGTTTAAATCGGAAAAAAAATTATTAACGAGTTTTATACGAAGATTTAAAACCGTTTCGGAAGTGATTCGAACTTATTCGGATTATTATCGTAAAATACGGCATCGAAAAAGAAATATTTATAACTTTAATAAATTTAGATTTTTAATAAAAGTTTTTATAATAACGGATATAATAATTATTTAATACCGAAAAATGTAAAAACTTTAATAAACGTAATAGAATAAAAATAAGTTATAACTAGTTAAGTTATAAAATTTAAAATTAAGTTATACTGTTATTTAATTTTATAACGGAAAAGGTTTATTTCAAATTTTAATATTATTATAACTTATTATTAATAATTTACTAGAAAAATATATTAAATAATAATATTTAATAATAAATAGATGAAATTTCGAATACATTTAGTATTTTAATAAATATATTCGAATGCGTATAAAATATTTAAATTTTCTTTTTATCTTTAACAGTTACGAAAGTTCTTATTCGATAAAATTCGAAAAATATTACGTAAATTACTGTTAGCAGTCACAGTAATCGAATGCAGGAATTTGGCGTAACTTTCGTATGTAGGTTCTCTAAGTACTAGAAAAGGACCAATCTAGTCCGTAGGCAATCGCCCTTATATATATACGATTAGGTAACAAAGGATTATCAATGGACAAAGACTATCTCAGGTAGCATTCTACTACCTAGCCTAAACAAAACCCACCAATCTGTAACGCCTAAAAACACCAATTACCGATACGCTCTTTTACGTCAAATAATTATAACTAAAAAATTCGAAAAGTTTAAAATTAAATCTGAAAATAATTAATATATATAACGATTAAACCTTAATTTTTGCATTATTTCCGAAAATCTTTTAATTTTTTAAATCTTTAATTTCGTATAAACGGTTTAAAATTCGTTTTATTAAATAATTTCGTAAACCTGTGTGTAAAATTATTTTTACTTTTTAAGTATTAAAATCAATATTTTTTACTTAAACTTTCTATCGTACGTGATAATATTTAATTTTGATATAAGATTCTTTTCGTAATCTTTATAAATTTTTATTTATTTATTTAAATCTATTTATATTAGGTTTTAAAATAAAAATAAAGTTTCTTAATATAAATCTTAATTTTATTAAATAGTTTCTAAGTTTTATCATTTTTATTATAAGTGTTTTTATATTTATATATTTTATATTTATAATATATTTCGTAATAAAGTTTTATAACTTTCAAATCTAAAATACGGGTGCTTTAATTATAAAAATAGGCATTTTAAAATAAATTTTTTTAAGTTTTAATTATCCGTAGAACTTATATTTATTATATCGAATACTTTTAACTTATTATTTTTAATACGAATAATTTCGTTTTAATTTTCAGTACCGCAAAAATAAATTTATTATACTGTTTAAATAACGTAATAATTTTTTCATACATTTTTAATATTTAAATAATAAGTTAGTTATAAATTTAACTTAAAATAAGATTATAAACGTTATATCCGGTTTATTAATATAAATTGAAAAGTTAATTTTTTTATTAAAATATATACTTTAGTATATATTTTTTATTAATTTTATTTTCCTATTTCATAATCTGTTTTAAATAATTCTTAACAAATGATATAAATTTTCTTCGTATTTTATTTAACCTTACTAATCTTAATAACTTTTTAATATCTTATTATTATTTAAATTTAAAGTTGTTAATTAATAAAAATCGAATAACGTGCCACACCAGTAAGCGCAACACACCAATAAGCGCAACACTTTTTAACATCCGTCAACTACATACTTAATTCACTTAACCATAACACCTTAAATTAACTCAAATTAATCGAATGCTTTTTTGCTAACTATATTTACAACTTCTCGACGAATATACGTATTATATTAAAGCTTATTATGGACATTATATAACTATTTTTTCCTACTAACCTATATATAACTAATTACTTTTAATAATTATTAATAATAATTTTTTGCTACAACCTTTTTTGCGGGTTAAAAAAACTTGTTTATTTTATATAATAAATATTCATTTTTAAAAAAAACGTTAATTTTAATTATATAATTATGTAAGTTTCGAATTATTAAAAAAATTAAGTTTAACACGTTTTATTATACGCTTCGTAAAACGTTTCGTAACGTTTCGTAATGCCCCTTAACACGTCCTTTAACGCGCCTTTTAACGCGCTTTTTAATACATTTTATAATACGTTTTTCGACGTATATTTTTAACGTACGAAAGTCGCACAAAACATAATCGCGTATTTAAGTTAAGGATTCGGTCGAAAATAATTATTTAATCGGTCGGTTTTAGGTCGTACGAATTAAGAGTAATATTAACTTGGACGCGTTAAAAACTAATCGATTGCGGGCAGGTTAAGAGGGGGAAATAGCGACATAATATCCGTAACGAATTTTGATATAATACGTATATTCGTTAAAATGTTATAGATATAATTAACAAAAAGCATTCGATTAATTTAAGTTAATTTAAGGTATTATAGTTAAGTAGGTTAAGTATGCAGTTAACGGGTGTCAAAAAGTGTTGCGTATATTGCTATATTGCGCTTACTAGTCTGGCACGTTAATATATGTATCTAAATAAAAATTTACGTTTTTTTTTAAATCTTTAATAAAAATATTCTTAATGATTTTTTTAATAACGTATTTAAATTACTATTTATTAATTCCGAAACACAAAAAGTTACTCATATATAAAGTAATAACGTATGCGGTTTTTGTGACGGCACTGGCAGCTGAGGCACGTCAGACCCCACTTTTGTACAGCTGATGGCAGCGCAGCCCTTGGCCTATTTAGGTCTGCCGCACAAGTGGCCATTCTCTTCCTTTTTCCTTCCTTTCTTCACCTTGAAATCTTTGTCTATAGCTTGCCAATAAACCAGCGTTCTGCTGCATACAATGGCCGTGACAGTTTTATAGTTATAATAAATCAAATTATTCGGAATTAATAAATAAAAACTTAATTTCGTAAATATCTTTTTAATTTTCTTTTATTAACTAATTTCGGCATGCTTTCAATCGTATAAGAAATCTATTAACTTAATAACTCTTTTAGGAAAAAAACAGTACGTTTTTTATTTTTGAAATACATATAGAAAAATTTCTTTAATATAAAAAACTATGTTATATAAATATCCTTTTTCAGTTCACTATTTAAATAAGCCGCAATAAAAACGATTTAAAATATATATTAACCTAAATAAATAATCCAAATTATTAAAATTTTCTAATATATAACCTTTATTATATTCGTTACGGTTTTATTATAATAATCAATTTCTTTTTATTATATAAATCTTTTCGCGCAGATAGGCGCCTTGTACTTATCTAGCTTTTTTATAAATATATACTTTTTTTAATATTTATTTAATATCAATACCTAGAAGTTATTTCGCTAAAAGGCGTAAACTTAAAGGCTTTATATAAGAAGTTTTTTTAAAAAAAAACTTTAATTTCGTTAAAATTATAAATATCTTTTTTTACAATATCGGATTTTACACTTATAATCCGAATAAATTTAAATTATTTATAAAGCGTTTTTAAATTTTCGTATACAACACGTTAATAATCGAAATTTTAATTTTAATACGTTCTAAAAACTTTTACCGTTAAATAAAATTCGACGCCTAATTAATTTTAAGACATTTTATAATTCGTTATATTAATAATATATTAATTATATCTTTTACGTAGTAAAATCTGATAAAAATCATTTACGTATTTAAATTAAGAATTTTCTTAATAATAAACCTTTTTTTTCGGTCGGCGTTAATTTTTGCAGTTAGGAAAGAATATCGGTTTAAGCGTATCGACCTTAATATCGGACTTTTAGAATAAATTCGGGAATATTATATATACAATATAACTTTTTAAATCTTAACTTCCGGTTTTGTTTTTTAGCCTAGATAGCTAAGTTTATCTTAAATTCTTTTATAAAGCGCTTTATATTATTAATATTAAAAAAATAATAATTGAAATTAAGTAGTTAAAATATTAACAAAAACGACTTACGAGGTTATTTAACTTGCGAGCTTGGGTGAAACGTTAGCTTTTTTATCCTTATAATTTTAAAATTGTAACAAATAATTTTTAAATCCTTTTATTAAACCCTAATATTATATATTAAAGCATATATAATTAAACAAAACTTATTATTAAGTTAACCTTTAAAGGTGCGCTTTAATAATTAAAACTTGAAATACCTTTTTAAATATATAAAGAAACAATTACGATTAATAAGAAAATTATATTAAAACGTATAAATAAGCCGCCTTTAAAAATTAATTAAATTAGGTTAATGTTTAATTATTTAATCGCCTTTAGCTAAATTTAACATTCTTCAATAAATTACTTTATTTGCTAATTCGCTTTTATAGTCTTTGGATTATTATAAAGCTACTTAAACCTTTATTATCGCCCTTAAACAATTAAAACACTTTCCGCTTAATCTATATACGTTTTTAAGCCTTTTTAAAATACATTTAGTTACGTATTTACCGTTACGCTTTAGCTTTTTTAGACAACTTTGTCCTATATAAACATATATATTATAATTAAATAAGGGCAATAACTTTTATTATTTTAAATAAACGTATCCCACTGTCGTCGCTTCGTAACTATTTCGTTCTAACTGTTTTTTATCTCGAAATTCGGCAATACAGTTATTATGTACCTAAATTATTATTATAATCTAACCGCCCCTTTTAAACTGCCTTATTATAATTTCGAATCGAGCTAATAGATACGGTAACTTATTAACTAGCATAATAAGTATATAGACTTCGTTATACAACCTTACTAGCTAGGTTGATAATGCCCTTTTTAACCTTCCCGATAATAACGGCGACTAATTTAACTTCATTAATAAACAAACTTTTACCGTTACGTTACTCGATTATTATTAAGACTCCCAATTATTATTACTTTAAAAACATTTTTCGATATTAAAAATATTTACAATTTGTTTATTTAATAATTTAACGACCACCTTTATTATTTTCTCCAGCTCGAAACTTTTTTGCTAATCTTTTATTCTTTTTTAAACGTTATAATTTTTAAATACTTAGTACTTTTAATTAAATACGGTCGTTACTTTAATAAATCCGTTTTAAAGTATTTTTACGCCGAATTTCTATTTAGCATATCCGCGTACTAAAGCCAAGGCGATATTTTAAATACAATATAAAATAAATAGCTATAAATCCTGATTTGTTAAATTTAAAGGTTCTAGGTTATTATTATAATTAATAAAGTATTTACGTCTAAATTATCCGCTTTTTTATTTTTACTTACCTTTATACAGTATTTATAACTTTTGAAGATTATTATAATTAATAATATAAGCGATTTATATTTGTAAACCTTTCTTTGCTTATTAACTAATCGTTTTTTTATATATTTACATATATAAATTTATATTTAAATATATATATTTTTAATTTCAGCCGATAATTTAATATTTTAAAAACGAAATAAATATCATATTACTGATAATAATCCTTAAAAAATAAGATAATTTAGATTGGTTTTAGCAAAATAGTAAGACTTTTAAATAAATACATATTATCGTTTCTTTAATTTGTTCTATCTTTATTACTTTAAATTCCTAAATAATAGAGATATATTTAGTTAATTATCGCCCGACAAATTTTTTAAACAGCTAATATACGTATTTCCACATATTTTATATACAAAAAACTCTATTTATTCTTTTGCTATTTTTTACTATTTTATAAATAACGCTCTATTCTATATATTCGATTATAATAATGTTAACGTTAACGTACTACACTATTAAACGGTCTAAACCAGTAGACGGACCGTTTCTTAGCACTTTGCAACAACAAATCCAAATAATATAACTATAACATACTAAATTAATTCAAATCAATCAGATTTTTTTCGTTAAACTTATTTATAACTTCTTTATAAGTATGCGCATTATATCCGAGCTTGCCCTAAACGTTATTTTTTCGTTTCTTAATTTTAACTTTTTTACGATAATTACTTTTAACCGTTATTAACTGCATTTTTCTATTACGCCCTTCTTTTTCGGCCAGAAAAACTTATTCCTTTTATATAATAAATATTCCTTCTTTTTAAAAACGTTTATTTTCGGTCCTTCGACGTTTACTTAAAATATAATTCGTTTCGTATAATTAGACGTCTTTTTTTTCCGAAAAAAGCAACTTCGTATAAAAGTAACAAATTATTTTCATTCAAAAATTAACCGATTCGACTATTCTTGTTAACAAATAACCTTAATAATTTTTAATCTTTTTTTATAAATAACGTTCTTACTTTATTATTTCATAAATATTTTTTAAAATCTTTACGGGTAAAAAATAAATAAAACCGGCCAAAGTTAACAAAAAATTAATTAACGTAGATATAATTAAAAAAGATTTCGAATTCGGAAAAAGCTATAATAAAATTAAATAAAACAAACTTAGTTTTTATAAATTCAGATTTAATATTATCGGACGTTATATTAACTTTAAACGTGTTATAAAAGCCGGCAAAAATATTCTTTTTAATAATATAAATATAATAACGTTATAATAAATTTTCGATATATAGCAAATAAACGCATTTTAAAAAAAATATGTTAAAAAGTTAAAACCGGTAAAAAGAATACGCGGATATATAAAACGTAATAATATCGTAATTTGCGCAATATTTTTCGAATTTTATCAAAAAATAATTTTCGTAACTGTCGAAAATAAAAAAAACCTTTCGGACTTTTCGTTCGCGTTCAAATATATTTATTAAAATATTAAATCCATTTTAAACCTAATTTATTTAGTATTTAACCTTTATTATTTAATATAACCCGTTAATCGATTATTAATAATACATTACTACAATATTAAAACCTAAAATAATTTTTTTCAGTTATAATAATAAATAACGATATAATTTAACTTTAAAAATTAATAACTTAAATAACAATAACTTATTCTTTTATTTCCTTATTACGCTTATATAAATCTTTTCCATTTTTCGGCATTAATAATTATTATGCCCGTTATTATAAAAAACCTTATTAAAAATCTAATTTTGTCGAAATTATAAATACTTTTTTGCGATACCGTATTTTACGATAATAACCCGAATAAGCTTAAACTCTTTACGAAATATTTTTACTATTTTAAAACCGAACAGAAAACGTTTATATATTTAAATTAAAAATTATAGTTTATTTTCTATTTTTCTGTTACGTTTATTTAAATTTCTTACGTTTTTCGATAATAATAATTGTTATATCCGTTATTATAAAACAACTTATTAAAAATAAAGTTTTATCGAAGTAATAAATCTCTTTTTGTATAATATTATATTTTACAATAATAACCGGAATAAATTTAAATAATTTACGAAATATTTTTAAATTTTCGTATAAAACCGTTAGTACTTAAGTTTTTAATTTCAACGTATTTTAAAAAACCTTTACCGTTTAATAGAATTCGATGTTGAATTAATTTTAATACGTTTCGTAACGCGCTAAGTAAATAATATATTAATTATATTTTTAACGTATTAAAGTCGGATACAAAATATTTGCATATTTAAATTGAAAAAAACTTTCGGTTAACGTTAGTTTTCGTAAATTAAAAATATTATCGATTCGGTTATCGTTACTACTACTATCGCTGCTCGAAAATAAAAGTAAGAAAGGTAAAGTATATAATAATACTGTTGATAAGGTTTTTATTTGTAGGTCGTTACCGGCTAAACCGCGCCAATTATTTATAGCGTCGGCTAAAAAGGAAATCGATTTCGGTTTCTTTTAGTTCCGTACGCGGTTATGCTTCGATATTCCGCCGCCCTCGAATCTTATCGTTCCTAGTTTATTAAGCGCTATAAAAGTAATACTTTAATAAATTCTATTTTAAGCTTAATTAAACGTTATAATATTCTTATTAACGCTTTAACGCTTTATTAATATTTGTACAAATAGGATCTTTCTGTTAATTAAGTCCGATTTAATATTATCGAAAAATATCGGCAAGGTTTACGTTTTTTATTTTTCGTATACGCTTTATTTAATTCCTAACTTTCTGAACGTCTTCGGCGTGATGATTTTATTATTTCTTTAAGGAGAGTTACTGTTATCCGTTCCGAATTAGGCCTTTTACGCCGTTAGAATGTCGAATTTCTTACGTGTAAATTACGGAAAGTACACAACTTCTTTAATCAAAAACGACGAAATAAAAATATAATTGCCCGCATAAATATACGTACCCTTTATATATATTTTAAGTAACGCTTTTTTAATATCTTTCGCAACTCTATATTTAAATTTATACTGAATATTTCTATGGCGACAAAATCGAAAAAAGACGATCGAAAATGCACCGGAAAAATGGTAGATAAAATTACCTCGGACCAAATTATATATGATTTATTAATAATTACTGCAAGTTGCAAAAATACAGGTTCAAAATTTATGTTAGTATTAATGCCTACTCTCGATATATTACTTGGTTCTATTAAGTCGTATTTACTTATATAAGTTGTTTTATACTTTATTAAAATTTCTTCGTTATTTATAAACTTAAATTTATCTCGTTAATCGTTTGTCCGGATCGCGGTAATAAAACGCTACATATGGCGATTGCATATTACCTTCTATTAAATTCGAGTTCCGGTCGCCGCCATCCGCATGTATATCGACAATACCAATTCAGCAAGATACGATCGAATTAATTAACGGATAATTTTAAGAATATCGTTAAAGGTACTGGGCCTATAAGCGAAAAAGATAGTTTATAATGTAAAAAAGACGATACTGAATAAGTTCATTTTGGTAATTGCTAGTTATATGGCAAAAGTACAAAGATCTAACGAATTAGAAGCTGGTAGTTTTAACTTTACTAAGATAGATCACTTTTTAGCGGGTAAGTTACAGTGAATAAAAAAAAAGTAATAGTTCGATTTAACGTAATCTAATTATGACAAAATTTCTTTAGCTAGCTTAAATAAAAACGCATTTAGCGAAAGAAGTATAAAGCTAATCGGATCGCTTTACTTTATATCTATATACCTGTTATCAAAAACGAGTTCGACGAGTTCGTTCGAGTATGGAATACCTATATTATCCGCGCATAAAAGAACCGGGGTTACGTTGTACATGGTGTTCTTTATATTATGTACATTTTCTCCGATCTTAAAAAGGCAGTAGATTATCGCATTTTAGTAAATTAAGCGGTTCTTAACGGGCTGCGAGCGAAGTTTCGAGAATACGATTTTATTGATTTCGAAACTTATTTATCTTCGTCGATCTTAAAGCTTTATAATTAATATATCGAAAAATGCAATGGCTTCTCTATTATATTACTTTAAGATATTAAAACTTATCTTTAACTTTCGTATTACGTTTAATTACGGAATAAGTTAAGGGATTATTATTTAGCATACATATAACCCGTTTTAATTAAGATAAATTACTTTATAAAAATTTATTATTATTACGATAATATTTTATATAATTATTATATACTTAATAAAAAAAGAAAAAAGACGGCTTTTAATAATAAAGTAAATAGTATATAATTTTATATAATTATATATAGAATTAATGAAATAGGTAAAATTAAAAGGTAAAAAAAAATCTACCGATTCCGTATTATATAATTTAATTAAATATAATCGAATAAAACTTTTTAATATTAATTCTTTTTTGTTTAATCTTATCTTCTTTTGAAAAATATAAATAAGAACGTTTCTATGTAGCGGTTAATCTCGTTTTTGAAGGCGGTTTTAGCTGTCCGTATTTTGAAGCTTTTTTAGTAAATTCATTTTCGTTTATTATTATTTGATTGAATTTGTTATTATTTAATTCGACGTTAATTTCGCCCTTTATTACTTGTTCGGTCTTTCCTTTTTTATTTTTTATTTTCTGCTTTTTACTTATAACATTTTTTTTATAACTTGTTTGCTTTTTTTTAAAAAAAAATTACTACGGTGGTAAGCTTATTTACTGGGGATAAGCTGTTTTCGGTGTTGTTTTCGCTATCGGTATTATCGGTAAACCTTTTGTATGTCGAATTCCGTTTAGTCCGTATAAATTCGTCGACGTTTCGTTCTATCTCGGTATGTAAATTCAGGTAAATACCGGTATCGCCTTTGTATATAATATGGTATTATTTCTTAAATCTGTTAATTATAATTAGCTTTTCGAATTATAAGCAAAGTTTATAAATTTTTTACTTTTCCTAGCAATAACTTATCCGGCAAGTCTTTACGATTTTTTACGAAAATCTATAGGTATATTGGCCTTTTTATAAAGTTGCTTAATTAAGGCTTTATAATTAGAAAAAACGGCGTATAGCAATATATTAATCGAGCTAATTCTTTTACATATTTAAATCTTAATCTAATTTATAGGTTTTATTTTACCGATAAAGATTTTTCTTATTTGGATATATATAACGTAATTCGATCGAAATAATAAAGTTCTTCTTAAACTTTTTGTTGTTATTATCGACTGCGTTAAGCCGAAAGTTTTCTTTTCGAACTTGTTCTGCTGCAGCAAAAAATTATTGCCATTAATTTGTAACATTGCCTTTAACGAAAGGTTAAAAAGTTGCAGAAATAATTAATGCTGGAATAAAGAAGGTACGAAAAGGTCGATTAGGTGAAATTAGGTCGATAATTTCAGCAGAACGTAAGAGAAGGTTTAAGGTTAGAAATTCTTAATCGCCGTAAGAGTAATCAAGCTATCAAGGGCTAGTCGATTTAATCTTCAAATGCAGCCGTTACGTTACGGGGTAGCGGCCGTTCGACTAGATGCGACATAATTAAGCTTCGTATAAGCTTAATTTATACAAATTAAAGTCAATTAAAAGGGAACGAATAAGATTTAATAAGATCGAATAATTTCGAATATCGAGTATTATAATATTAATTCTTAATTATTACATTTTTTTTTTTTTTTTTTACAAAAAAGAAATTTCGTTTCCATAAAATATTGTAATTTACGTAGGGCGTGTACGTATATTACTTTTTGGAGAAATCTTTGAAATGAGAGAGTAAGCCCTCTCGGACACCGTACACAGCCCCATAATGTCTGATGCAAAAGTGCATTTGTTGCTGCCCAAGGTACTGTACCCAAAGAATCTGACTACAACCCCGAAATCGTTACAGTTCACCTCATCTACAACGTTTTTGAACAGAATTGGGACAAATATTCGTCAGATATGGCATCAACGGCGCTTCCAGCAAGTCACTACCAGCCTTTAGACCCACAAAACGACGATATTCGCGTACTGTCTATACTTCCTAGCCGTGATGCTGACTCAGAGATCTTCTGCTGCCTAGAGACCCGAAGCTTGAGCAAATTTCCTCCGTACAATGCTTTATCGTACTGTTGGGGCGATGAACCTGAGTCTCCAGTTATTGATGTTATGGGAGCAAAGCTGAGGATCAAGCCCAATCTTTATGCGTCACTCAGGCAACTTCGAGATTCGAGCGATATAGTCCGACTCTGGGTTGATGCGGTCTGCATTAACCAAACAGACAATTCAGAACGAAAAAGTCAGGTTTCAATTATGGGTCTGGTATATCAACAAGCAAATACTGTCTATGCTTGGCTGGGTGAAGAAGCCGATAACAGCGCGGAAGCCATGGCACTTCTGCAAATCCTACAGCTTGTCCTCTTTGGGGAAAACCCCGATCAAATCCAGCAGCTCAAAGCCGGACGGTTTTTGTCCGGATGGCGAGCCGTCATTTCACTTCTCCGAAGGCCTTACTGGACACGAGCATGGATCGTGCAGGAAATTCTCCTTGCTAAGAATGTCATGCTTTGTTGCGGCAAGCACAAAGTGGCGTGGCCACCCTTTGCCATGCTAGTCTCTTATATTATCCCGCAATGGCATACTGAAGCGGTAGCTTCACGCGAGGGGAGTGAACATGGCCCATTCAATGAGACGCTCTGGAGCTTGCAGTACCTCATCCACGATATCGGCCATCTTTCTCGGTTGTCGATCAAATACCAGAACCTTTTATCCAACAATGAGCCAACAACTTCACCAGGCAGCTGTTTGGACATTTTGGACTGCCTTACCATGTGTCGATGGCGATCTGCGAAGGATAAGCGGGATTATGTTCACAGCATGCTCTCACTGGCGAATGCAAAGCACATAGAGCCCAACTACGAGAAACCAACCGAGTGGCTATTTTGTAAGGTGGCCGTGATGGATATCCAAACAAGGGGTACTCTAGACATTCTGTCGGGCTGTAAACACTTCGACGAAGAGGAGAGGAATCTTGACGCATTCACAAGTGTCATGAAGGACCAGCTACTTCAGAACAATCTTCTTTCCCAGGACGTGACCGGTAGCTCCAGCGCTCTCCCAGCTTCTGTCAAATCCTTGGATATCGGTGAACATCCGGTCTGGTTCGAAAGATCTTCTCAATTCCTGCAAGCCAATTACGAACTCCTGACAAGCATAGCTCGAGAAATCGGAGCTGAGGGAAGTCGCGGTGGTGAGCATGGAGTTAGAAGTCATGTCTGGTCACTCGAGGTCTTATCGTCTTTACTGGCGAATATCAGAGATTTCGACAAAAAGGAGAACTCGTTCGGAACTCTGGCCCGTGTCAAAGACTTCAAAGCCATTCTCCAAAGGTTCTTAAAGTGCCATAGAGAGATCACAGAGTGCCGACTGCTGAACGCATCACTGCCTACATGGGTACCAAATTGGACATTGCCGCTATTGTCGCCCCTTCAGAATATCTTGCTCCACGATGGAAGCCGAGAACTTTACCACGCTGCTGGTGGCACAACGCCAAACGTCTCGGTCGACGAGGATGGGAGGGTATTGACAGTTGAAGGAGTTCTCGTCGACAAGGTAGCACACGTGCCCCAAATCGATGTGGACGAC
Organism: Monosporascus sp. CRB-9-2; assembly: GCA_004155915.1. Lineage (NCBI taxonomy): Eukaryota > Fungi > Ascomycota > Sordariomycetes > Xylariales > Monosporascus > Monosporascus sp. CRB-9-2. The sequence goes on from QJOA01002335.1 coordinate 97,635, forward strand.
CCCTTACAAGACTATTGGGATGCATGTCAAAACATTGGCACGCTCACTGAGAGACCATATGGAGATTTACCGGGCAGTGTAGAAGCATTTCACAAGCTTCTCGGTCTCGGAAGAAACAAACTCTCATTATATACCCTTCAACATCTTATATCGAATATCGATTTTATGGGGAAGAGTAGAAGCCAGGATGAAGTCATTTCGGAGGAAGATCTTAAAAACGAGATCGCATCATTGTACAAGGACTGGGTAGGGGAATCGAATCGTCAACTTTTTATTACTACTGCCGGATACTATGGAGCCGGGCCAAGTCGAGTCAAAGAGGAAGACCTCGTCGTGATTCCGTATGGAAGCAAAATGCCATTCCTTTTAAGGCAGAATGGTAACTTTTTCTACCTTATTGAAGAATGCTGTCAGTAATATCTCTTGCCAAACTTTCCCATATCCCTGCTGACATCGAGACTATAGATATTCAAGGATTGATGAACGGCGAAGTATTCGAGCAGCCCGATTATGGTGGTCGAGTCCGTCGGAAATTTGGCATTGTCTAAAAAGGTTGGAGGATACTTATCGATATATATATATATATATATTCTTTGCGGAGAGATTCGCACAGGAGTAAAGAGATTTACGCTTTAAGCCAGATGGGAAAAGAGGCCCAAGGCACCTTTAAAATGTGATCGACAACGCTCTTAGGAGGATAAATTAGTGGCCTAATGGCCTATTAACACCATTCTCTGAGCAGAAATGATTTAGCCAAGACGTTAAAAACCGAATCTAGCCTATTTTTGGTATCGTTTTCGTAGTGGTTATCGTAAATAATTTTTTTAGATTTAAAATAATATAAATTTTTTTTTTCTAAAATTACCGCACTTTTTAAAACGGTTTAAATTAATAGCAAAAAATGACGAAAATACCGCTTTTTAAACGATTCTTATTAAAAATCGTTTAAAAAGCGATATTTTCGTTTTATAAAGTTATAACGTAATAAATTTATAAATTCGAAATTATTTTTATCGCTATAAAACGTAAAATATAAAAACAAACTTAATTTAAGAATAAATTTAACGTAAGACGATTATTTTATTATTCGAGTTTTACGTATATTACGGAAGGTTAAAATCAAAAATAAAAGAGTTAACGATATTTACCGACGGCAAAAAGAGAAATTTATAATCCGGAAAGTTTTAAACTTTCGTAAATATTTACGGAAAAAATTTTAAATAGGTTAAACCGGAAGTTTAAAGATTTTTTCCGTATAATAAAATTTTAATTTTTATTATTATTATAATAATATTAAGATTATATTAATTTTGACGATATCAGCAATATTTCCGTTATTTAAAGGTTTATAATATTTAAATATAATATAATTTTTAAGGAAATATAAATAATAAGCTTAATTGGTTTTTTATTTTATAAAATATTTATTATTTTATTATACGTTAACCTTTTAAGTATATAATAATGTTTTTCCGTATTTTCGTAAAATAAAGTAAGTAATACGGATAACGAAATTATAAAACTTTTATTTCGTAAAATATATTTATAATTACAAAGTATAATAAAATATTTAATTACGCATTAACCGGCGTTTAAAATTTTATATATAATTTTATTAAATTACTAATAATTTCGTTAATCGAACGGGAATTATCGTAGTTTTCTCGGTAATTAAATATTATTTTTAAGAGTGACGATTAAGTTAAAAAGATTTAAATAGCGAATAAAATTGTATAACTTACGTTATTTAAAAATTAAAGTTAACGTTCTATACCACTAAACGCAACACCAATAAGCGCAATACTTTTTAGCACTTCGGCAAAATAAATTTGAATAATTTAATAATAATATATCGTATTAATTTAAATCAATCGGATTCTTTTTCGCTTCACGTATTTATAACTTTAATATAAATACGCGTATTATAGTTAAGTTTGCCGCAAACGCTGTACTTCCGTTTCTTAATTTTAACTCTTTTATAATAACCTTCTTTAATTGTTATTAGCTATATTTCTTATTACACTTTTTCTAAATTAAAATAGTGTATTTGTTTTATATAATAAATATTCCTCTCTTTTAAAAACGTTTGCTTTTGATTTTGTAACGTTTATTTCAGATATAGTTCGTTTTACGTAATTAAGTAGCTTTTTTCCGTATAAAAAGAATTTCGTATAAAAATAATAAATTACTTTTAATTAAAGACTTAACCGCTTGAATTATTTTATTAACGAATTATCCTAATAATTTTAAATCTTTCTTTGTAAATAACGTTCTTATTTTATTACTTCCTTAATATCTTTAAGAGTTTTCGTGAACGGAGAATGAATAAAATCGGCAAAGGTTAACGGGAAAACGGTGAGCATAAATATAACTAAAAGAAAAAACTTAAATTCGGAAAAAATATTATTAAAACCGAATAAAACAAAATCAACTTTTACGGATCCAGATTTAATATTATCGAAAATTATAGAGGCTTAAAACGCGTTATAAAAACCGGCAAATAAATCTTCTTTAACAATATAAATATAATAACGTTACATTAAATCTTCGATATATAACAAATAAACGCATTTTAAAAAAAATATATTAAAAAGTTAAAACCAATACGAAAAATATGCGGGTTTTCAAAACATAATAATATCGTAATTTGCTTAATATTTTTCGAATTTTATCGAATAATGATTTTCAGAACCGTCGAAAATAAAGAAACGTTTTAAACTTTTCGTATACGTTTAAATATATTTATTAAAATGTTAAATTTATTTTAAACTTAACTTATTTATTATCTAATTATTATTACTTGATAGGATCTGTTAATTAAATGCTAATAATAAGTTATTACGATATTAAAACTTTCAGTAGTTTTTTTTTACTATAATAATAATAAATAACAATATAACTTAATTTTAAAAACTAAGAATTTAAATAATTGTAACTTATTATTTATTTCTTTATTACGTTTATTTAAATTTTTTACGTTTTTCGGTATTAATAATTACTATGCTCGTTATTATAAAAAACCTTATCAAAATTCCAATTTCGTCGAAATTATAAATATCCTCTTTTATAATACCCTATTTATAGTAATAGCCCAAATAAATTCGAACCATTTGCAAAGTCTTTTGAATTTTCGAATAAAAGCTATTAATAATTAATTTTCTAAGTTAAACGTATCTAGAGTTTCTTTTGCCTTTTAATAAATCTCGACGCCTAATTAACTTTAATACGTTTTATGACCTATTAAATAAGCAATAAATTAGCCATATTTTTAACGTACTAAAGCCGAATAAAAAACGATTACATATTTAGGTTAAGAATTCGGTCAATAATCGAATTTCTTTTCGGTCGGCGTTAATTTTTATAAAAAAAAAAAAATTTCTCGGCTTCAAAGTATTTACCGATATAAGGGTACACTAAAATAAAAAATAAAACTTTATAAATAAAACCAAGCCTTTTATAACTAAATTTCGAATTTGGTTTTTTAACTTAAATAACTATTATCATTTTCATTTTTTTATACAACGTTGTATAATGTTAACATTAAATAATAGACGATTAAAAATAAGTAATTACGATAGCTAAAAAGAGTATTACGCTTATTGGTATATTGTACTTACTAGTATAGCACGTTAACGGAAAAGAATAAATTATAATAAAATAATAACGTCTACAATATGTTGAAATAAGAGTCAACGTTTTGCTAACAAGTATAATAATATGTTTTCTTATTAATGTTATATACATATAGACCTTTCTTCTATTTAGATAAACAGCTAGACTTACCTTAATATACGTCTATTTGTAACGAACCTGTCATACATCTACCTAGAGGTATAAGCAGTATCCGAAAGGGGTTCTTGATTTGCAGGTAACAATAACAAAATAAATAATTCGGGGGTTTGTTCGTTAAAAAGATTTACGTACTTTTCCCTTAATTAAAAAACGATACTTTTAAATAAAGGCTTAAATTAATAGCTAAAAAGCGAAACTAAAAAGGTATTATTTATATAAAAAACCGTTCGTAATATATCCATTTTGATTTTAATAAATATGTCGCAAATTTATATAATTTATATAATTTATATAATTTATATAATTTATATAATCTAGGTTTAAATTGTTCAAATTATTTAAATTACTTAAATTACTTAAATTATCTTAACCTTGGCGCGGGAAAAGCCAAGCTCTCCTTAATCCGAAAATTAGCCGTACGGGGTCCGTACCAAGCTTTAAAGGCAGGTTTCTTCAAATACAGAAATCCTTATTTTTATATTATAACATTATTTCTTTTTTCTAAAAATTTTATCTTGAAAATAAAAACCGTAAAATTTTTTTTATTTTATTAAAAAGGGTTTTTAAGCTTTCTTTAATTAACTTTATTATGATAAGTCGTATTTTAAAAAATAAGAATCTTGTTCGAATTAATGCGATTTTCGTAATATTCGTATTAATTTAATTAAGAACTTTAATATCAAAACCTTTTTTAATTTAATTTATGTTAAACTCGGCAAAGTTAATTATTTTTTCGTTTTAAAGCGTGTAAATTATAATTATTATATTCGTTATTAACGTTTGTTTCGTAACGTTTTAATTATAAATTCCCTAAAAAAATAAACGAAACGTAAAATTGTTTATTACGGAAATAACGTAAAATTAAGGATAATTTTTAACGTACTAGAAAATTATAAAAAAGGAGTAAAAGATGGTAAAAAAAAGGTTGGTTAAATTACGGCGTTAGCAAAACGAAAGATCGAAAAAATTTATTAGAAAGTTAAAACGCTTACGTCTCCAGCAAGACCTTCTCAAAAAGAGGGCCTTAAAAATATCAAAAGGTTTCTTCTTTCCGCTAAGGAAAGATTCCCGTTCTTTATCGAGCCTTTATTTGTCATCCTTCATCTTAGGTACCATGATTACAGGGTAACCAGCGAGAAACTCGGAAAGTTAGATATATCCTTTTTCAAGGTCTTATTAGAAACTTTTCCAAAAAGCCTTTACTTTCTTAGGGTTCATGTAATAAATCTGGTAAAGCTTCGGATAATATCCTTTTTTGATAAAAATTTTATGATCCTATTAGTTATGGTTAAGTAACTTTTTACGAATCCGTTCCTTAAATAATCTTCTAAACCGTCGATACTTACGGAGTACTATTATTATTAAACTCGAAACTTTAGCTTTTTTAATTACGTAATAAATTTTATAAAAATTTTCCTTTTATAGGTTTATAAAGTTATTTTAAATAAGCATCTAATTTTTTTAATTAATATATAAATTGCTAGAACGAAACCATAACATTTCCAAAACAACGTTATATCTTAAAATATCGGTTATATCGAAAGTAACTATTTTTTTTTTTAAATATTTTTATACTTAAATTATAAATTTTTCGCGTTTTAAAAAAAATCGATTATTATCGTAAATAAATAAACTTTCATTAATTATTTATAATTTATATAAATATTATTTATATCTTTGAAAACTTTGGTACTTTTTAATTATTTCTTAAAAAAAAGTTTATTTTTTACTTCGAAATTAATTATTACGGTAAACGTTTTGTTTTTATAATAAAGAAAGATTTTGACCTGATTTCGTAATCCTTTTTTTACCTTATATAAGGTTTTATATTTGTAAATTTTTCGATACCTTATTTTCGAAACCTTTTATAATTTTTTAATTAGGGTATCTTTTTTTAATTAAAAAATGTCTTTATTTGCAGGTTTTTTTAATAGCGTATTTAGTACAGTAATTATTTATGTACCTATATTACTTTTCATTATTCAATTGGCATTTAAATGTAACTACCTTTTTTTAGTTCGTTTTTAGGTTTTATATTTTATGAATTATATGGTCGAAAAACTAAATTTTGGAAAAGGTTATTTTTATATTTAAAACGAAGTTTTAAATATAAAATGTCGGGAAATAATATAAATATTTTTATAATATAACCTTTCAATTTTGCTTTAATTTAAGATATAAATAACAAAATTTCCGATAATCTGATTATCGGAAGATTTATATATATCGATATTTATCGTTTAATTTTATAAATAAATATATATATATATATATATTTTAGCTAAAAGTTGTTATTTTTTTTTAATTTATAATCATTAAAGTTTCGTTATAATTAACCGTTTTAATCGTATACTTTATATTTCTATATATTAAGGTACTAAATTTATTTTAATGTAATAATTATTATAAAAGTTATTTATTTTAGATAATATTTACAAATTTTAATTATAAAATCTTTATAAATAAAATAATTTTTATATTTTAAATCGTCATTTTTAACCCTGTTACTTGTAACAATAATAAATTCTTAATTAGTAAAGGTAAAGTTAATTTCTTTTTCGTCTTTTTTATTATTATTTATTTCTCGTTCGGCTGCGTAAATTTCTTTTTAAATTAAAAATATTTTTTAAAGTTCCTTTTAACTAAAAAATAATATTTGATTTTATAATAATCTTTTTTGTTATAATTTAAATATTTAACGTTAAACTTTTTTTAAAAAAAATATTTTCGAAACGGTATTAATTTTCCTTTAAAATTTATCCTTTTTACTTTTATTATTAAAATATTTATTATTATTTCGTTTATTAATTTCCTTTTTTTCAAAGTACCGACTAAAAATACGTCGGTTAATAATAATAACTTTATTTATATAATTTTCAAAAGGTTTAATTTTAAATAGTTTAAATATTTTATTTTTAATTTAAATTTTTAAGTTATTATGAAAAGAAAAAAATAATACGTTTTCCGGCAGTTTAAAAATTGTCACCAAACGGTTAAATTTAACCGTATATGCGATTGCTAACTTGGTTTATTTAAAACGGTATATTTATTTAATTACGTATTATTATTTGTTCGTATCTTTAAATAAGGTTTATATTAATTTTTTAAAATGTTTATAAACTTTAGAACTATAATTAATAACGTTTATAAATTCGAAAAAGTAATTCGTTATATAATCTTTCAAAATAGGTTTAAATTAATCGAATACTTTTCCGGGAAGTAATTACGGAATAACTATTATTTTTTAATAAATTTCCGTTAAAAACTTTTTATAAAATTTAAAGTAAAGTTTAGCCTAAATTAAAAATCTTTTTATATTAATGATTTTATTATAAGGTTTAAAGAAAATTAACTTATAGCTTTTAAAGTTAAATATTCTGTAATAAGTAAAATGGGGTATAATTTTTTCTCGGATCCGGTCGGTACCGAATAAAAAGGGTATAAAGGTTTTGACAAAAGGTATAAAAATTTTTATTTGTTGGGCAATTTTAACTTTTGTTTTTGATTTTATAATTTTTTAAATTAAAGGGTTTAATCTTTTTTTAGCTGTAATTTCTTTTCATTTTCCTTTTTAAGTTTTTATTTTATATTCCTTTATAACATTTTCTTTTTCAGACTTTTTTCGGAAATAAAAATAGGTTATTATTAATGTTAAAAAAGATTTTTTAAACCCTTAATTTTGGTAATAAGTATTTTATTATCGCTTAATTAAAAACCCTTTTTAATAAAAAGTAAATTATTTAATCTGGTTATTAATAATTTTATTAAATAATAGTTAAAATCGAATATATTATTTATTTATTAAATATCGTTTTATAATATTATTTTTATTAAATTTAAAAAAATTTATATTTAATTAAGTTTTAAATTATTCTTAAATTATTAATTAAGAAAATTATTAAAATATAACGAATTTGTTATATATTTATTTAAAGGTATAAATAATATTCGAAAAAACTTTTTAATTTATAAATAATAATAATAAAATAAATAATTCAAGAATTTATTTATTAAAAAAATATACGTATTTTCCTTGAATTAAAAAACGTTATTTTTATTTAAAAATTTAAATTAATAATTAAAAAGCGAAATTAAATAGGTATTATTTATATAAAAAACCGTTTATTATATATTTGTTTTAAATTTAATGAGTATGTTATAAATCTGCATAATCTATGTAATTTATGTGATCTGGTCCCAGATTACCTAGATTACCTAGATTACCTAGATTACCTAGATCACCTTGACCTTGGCGCGGGGAAAGCCAAGCTTTTCCTAATCCGAAGATTAGCCGTACGGGGCCCGCACCAAGCTCCAAAGACAGGTTTCTCTAAATATAGGAACCTCTATTTCTGTACTGTAACACTATTATTGTCAGCTAGCAGGGGGTGCGCTAGCACCCCATATACGAAAAGGCTCCCCCTGAACGGACCATGTATATCACGTGACTAGACTACATTAAAATGCGGTGTGCGCTCTAGAGCACTTGCAACTAGTTAAGCAATACAACACATAACTGATATCCCCTATATCTAATAATTAAGAGTTTTATTCGTTTAATTCGAGTTATTATCTATTGATTAGCTGTTACTAAGACGATATAGGCTATATATTAATAGCAATTGTTTATATATTTTAATAGCCATAATGCCGACCGTACCGATAACATTTGTAATTATTTATAATAATTTTTAAAATTAAAATAAATTTAAGGATAAATTTAAGGCCAGAGTTAAGGGATATAAATTATGAAATTATATTAATTTTAATTAAAACTTTTTATAGTTTATTAAATTTACGCCGCTTAATATATTTTTTTATTTAAAAAAACGAATTTGTTAATCGACGTAAGTAATTAATGTATTTTCCGAAAAAATTATTTAAGTCGAAAAAATCGATCGAACGAGTTATCCGATAAATATTTTTAAAATAATAACCGAAAGTAAACAAATTTATAATTAAGACTTTACGATTTTTTTTATTATAATTAAAAATATAAAATTTTCCGAAAAAATTATAACGAACTTATGATATAAATTCTGGATAATATTTTTTTTTCGATTAAGTAAATTTGTTTAAAATTAAATAACGATTTTTAAAGATAATATGTTAAATTATAATAACCCGGAAAGGTTTACGATAATTAATTATTTATAAATATTAAACGTAAATACGAAAAATGATTAAAGTAAGTTCCGAAAGTTATAAAAAGGTTTAATAAATAAATAACGAAAAAATAAAAAATTATAATTTAAAGTTAACGTTATAAGGTTTCCGAAACGATTATGTTAATAATTTAGATAATTTAATTATATATAATAGTAACGCCGATTTTATTTAATTAGTCGAATTTACATTTGTTTTTAAAGGAAAATGAAATTAAAAACGGAATGATTAAATATTTAAAGGTTGAGTTTGATTTTTTAAATTATTAGAATATGATAGATATATAATAGTTAGCGAATAATATTAAAGTAACGTTTTTAACCTTTTAAAAGGTTTTTATAACTTTTTTGAATTAAGGTGATTTTAATTAGAAAAAAATTAAAAATGTTAATAAGGATATTAATAATTAACTGCGTAATAAGCTTTTTGGAAAAGGGTCGAAATAAGGTAATTATAAAGGTTCCCGAATAACTTAAAATAATAGTAAGTAAAAGCGTTAAAAGTTAAATATATAAAATATATATTATAAAGTTTATTTAAATATTTATTATAAATTATTTTAATGCTTTTATATATTCTTTAAAAAAGGTTTAAAGATTTTCCGTTTTAATTCTACGATAATAATATTAATTTAAAAACATATCGTTATCGATTAATTTTAAGAAAAAAAGATTAATTGTTGGTTAAAAATTATAAATAAGTTAATTATTTAAAAAATAAATTAATTTTTGAAGGAAATAAAACGAATTTTAAAGTATTTTTTAATTTTTAATTAATGTAATACGATAAACGTTATATTTTATCTTTTAAAAAATTCGATTATTTTAGATTTAAGGTTTATAATATATATTTTTAACTTAATTAATAAAATTTTAAAATATAAAATAATGATTTAAAGTAACAAATATACGTAGGGAAAAATTTTGAGCCGATTAGAGAATACGGAAAAATGGATATATTATTTTAAAGTTTTACGGGCTTAAAAACGATACGTTTATACGACGTAATTTATTATAAAAATTTCGTATATAATCTGGTATTTTTCCGGCAATTCCGGAAAAAGGGATATTAATAAAATAATTAAAAAAAATTATTTAAGATAAATTTAATTAAGTAATTATTATATTAATAAATAAATTTAATTAATTCGTTATCGAAAATATTAACGTAATAATATTTTATATAACTTTGATTATTTATAAACGAAACGTTAATTTATATATAACGAGGTTATTATGAATCAATAACGGTACGATATGGTATTTAAAATTAAAATATTTAAGGTCCGAAATAATTGTTTTAATTATAATTTTATATAAAGGAAATCCGTTTAAAGGGTTTTATAACGGTTGAATATTAAATATATAATAAAATAAAGACCAAAAGATAAATATGTTACGAATTACGAAAAAAAATATTCTGATTAGGATAACGAATTATTATTAATTTTATAAATTTCGAAAAAAAACCTTAAAAGATATAAATACGTTATATTTACGATCGATAGGTAGTTAGGTTTTATTTAGGATATTTACCTTAAAAATTAAAAGTAAGATATATTAATTATAATATTTCGATATTTTTTAAAGCTTTTAAAGAATTAGGATAGGGTTTTTTTAAAGGTATTTAAATGCGATAACGAAATTTTAAAAAATTATTAATTTCGAAATATATTTTAGTTACCTTTTTTTAATATTAAATTTAAGCTTTTAATATTATATATTTAGGCCCAGAATGGGGGTATAAAACGTTTAGGGGATATAATTAAAAAGAAAGCAATTATAATACGAAATGGCGTTAAATTATTTTTGTTTTTGATCGTATATATTTTTAAAGTAATAATATATTTATATAACCGTACTTTTAAATACGTTTTTTTTTTGGCAAAGTTTATATAAGGTTTATTATATTTATTTGGCGTATAAAAACGGCGTTATAATATTTAATCGGAAATTTTAATAAATTTATCTGCAAATATATGGCTATATAATTTACGTAATAACGATTACCGTTATAAAAAAAAACAAAAATTATAAAAGTTAAATTTTAAAGCGTAACTTAATTTCTTTATTAATTATCGATTTACGAATATTTATAAGATCTGGAACTCGTTAATTAATAAGGTTATTATTATTCGAAATATATAATTTAATAAAAAGGTTACTTTTTTAAATAATATTAAAAACTTAAAAAATAACTTTTTTTATATTACGGAAAACAAATTACGTACGTTATTTCGATAAATAAAATTACTTAATTAAGCTTATGGTTATTTAAATATATATATTTAAAAAGAAAATAAAGATTTAAACGGAATAATTTAATTTCCAGTTAGATAAAAGAGATAATTTTAAAATAGCATAAGTATTCAAAAAAAACGTACGGGTTAATAAAAAATAAACTTATTTATATAAAATTAATTATTTTTATACGACCGTTATATTCGAATTATTTCCGTTTTTAAAACCGTTAACTTTATTAATATTTATATTAATAATTATTATAATTATTACGACGGCGGAAGTTAAAAAAGTAATTTTAAACTTTGTTATATTATTTAATCCAAAATAACGGTAAAAGATAAAGATATTTTACGGGTCGAAAGCGTAAGTTCCCCGTATATTCCGTATTATAAAAGTATTATTAAGGATAATTATAATATTTAGGAAGCTACGTTTAACGTTAAATAATTAACTTATTTTATAAATTTATTTAATAACCGGCCAGTAAACTGCGGAAATTTAAGGAAAGTAATTATCCGAAATATATACCATTTTAATCGGAAAGGTTTCGATATGAAAAAATATAATATAATCTCCAGGTTATAAAACCGGATATATAAACGTAATTTGCTATTACCGTTACAAAGCCATAAAAAACTAAATATATACCCGTTATAAAAGTTATTTCGTAAAGCCGAAAAAGTTTACTTATAAAATTATAAAAAAATATAATTTTAACAAACGGTTAATTAATTTTCTATAAAAAAAACAGGTTTTAAGCTATATATAAGTATATATTTACAAATTTAATAAATATAGTTAATTATAAAAATATAAAACGCGTTTCGTTATACGGGGCGATTAATAACTTAAAAACATTTATAATAATATATACGTATTTACTTTAATTAAAAATTTATTCCGAATTTTAATCGTTATTACGGCTAAATTCGAATTAAAATTTAAATAATATAACGTTATAAACGTTTCCGTTAACGCAAATTTATTTTATTAAATGTTTATAAAAATGCTCTTAGGATATATATAACGTAACAAAAGTTTTTTAATTAAAAAGGTATTATATAAATTAAAAAAAATTTATTATGGTAAAAAAGATTTTTTAAAATATTTAAAAAATTAAAACTTAATCCCGTTCTTTATAAACCTTATTACTTTATTTATCAAAAAATACTTTTTTTTTATAAACGATATCGTTATAACTTACCGTAAAAAAATTTAAAACTTTATCGATTAATTAATTTAATAAATACGAAAACGATATACCTTTATAAAAAGTAAAAATTTATAATAATTTTTCGGTATCGAAATAATTAAAAATAAAGTTAAAAAAATTGGTTATTTTAATCCGACTTTATAAATAAATTAATTAATTTAATTTTTTGAAAAAAGTTTAAATAATTTCTTAAATACGTTAATAACGGATATCGAATCATTGCCGAATTTTAATTTAGCTTATTTAAGTTCCGTTAATAGATATCAAAAAAAGATCGGTTTTATTTTATACGTAACAGTTAATACGTAACCTAATATAGCTTTTACGGTATTCCGATTTGCACTATTTAATTTGAACCTTAATAACGTATATTATAAACCTGTTAATCGAATTATTTTATACCTAATCGGTATTAAAACGTTAAGGTTATAATTCGGGAATAAGGATTTGTTAAATACCTGGAATAACGTTTTTTTTGCGGATAATATAATCGATCGAAAAAGTTTTTAAATTTATATTATAAAGTTATTTAAAAAAGTAATAAAATAACGGGCGAATAAATAAGATATAATAATTATTTTTATAACCGAAACGGAATTATTATTCCTTATATAAGTTATAAAAAAAGTCTTATTTAGTTTTCGATTAATTAAAAAATTGGAAATCGGCCTAAATATAAACCATTTAAATATATAATGTAATAATTAATAAATTATCCGGTTTGTTAACGCCGACGTCGCCTTTTTATAAATAAAGTTACGGTATATAAATATATATAATTATTAGCTTCGAAAAGCTATATAAAAAAAATATAATTAAGGTAGATTATACGCTTACGGACGATATGCTAATTAATAAATTAATAAAGGCTTTATTACGTAAACCTTTTAGGCGTTTTAAAAAGCAGTTAAAATTAATAGATATTACGGAAGCTCTTAATCGGCGGAAAAGTAACCTAAAAGTGATTTTAAAGAAGAAATTAGCTAATTAAAAAAACTTAATCGCCGGAGGAAAGGTTAAATAGATAACTGCGATTTTAGGAAATAATGAATTATAACAATTAACGCCGTAACTGCGTTAAAACGTTGAAGGGGTATGTCAGCTAGCAGGGGGTGCGCTAACACCCTATATACGGAAAGGCTTCCCCTGAGCGAACCATATATATCACGTAACTAGACTACATTAAAGTACGGTATACGCTTTAGAGCACCTGCAACTAGTCAAGCAATACAACACACAACTGATGTCCCCTATATCTAACAATTATCCTATTTATTTTAGCAGGTTATAAATCCGAAATTCCGCGTTAATATTATTTATAACTAAATAACGTGCCATATAAGCATGCGTAATACATAAGTACGCATAACATCTTTTAGCATTTCGTAGTAATAAATTCAAATAATTTAATAATAACATATTACATTAATTTAAATTAATTTTTTAATAGATATATTTATAACTTTTTTATAAGTACGCCTATTATGTCCGGGCTTGTCGTAAACGTTATATTTCCGTTCCTTAATTTTAACCTTTTTGTAACGACCTTTTTTAGCTGCTGTTGGCTATATTCTTTTACTACTTTTTTCTTTTTGGGCCAGAAAAGTTTGTTCTTTTTATATAGTAAATATTTAATCTTTTTAAAGACGTTTATTTTTGGTTATATAACGTTTGCTTAGAATATGGTTTATTTCGCGTAATTAGAGGTTTTTTTTTTTCGGAAAAAAAATAGCTTTATACAATAATAATATATAATTTTTGTTATAAAATTAATCGATTAAAGTATTTTATTAACGAATTATTTTTTATACTCATCGTTTTTATTTTATTATTTTACGGATATTTTTAGGGGTTTTCACCGGTAGATTAAAAAAAGAAATTTGAATATTTATTTATATAATTAAAAGATGAACCTTTTATACGGCTTAAAACAGGTCCGAATCATTTAATAAGAAAAGAATTAAAAAACTATTTATTAAATTAAGTTTTAATTTATTAATTTCGGATAATATAAATTATTATAATTTTAAAATCGACTACGTTATCACTTCATATATTAATAAACTCTTATTTTTTGAAATTAATAAATAATAATTTAAAGAAATTATTAAAAGAATTATTAAAAACAATTTTATTAAAAATTTAAAATAAATAAATTAATATGTAAGTATATAACTTATCGGTTCCTTTCACTTAATAACGTTAAGCTGAATAAATAATAATATAGATAGAAATTATTAAGAATACTAAAATTAAACAGAATACGAAAAGAAAATTATATTATTTATTAAAAATTGTTTAAAATACGTTATTAATTATAAAAATAAAGTTAATTAAAGATATATATATTTAAAGACGCAAATTTGATTAAAAAATTAACTTTTCAAATTATGTTATATTATTATGCATATCGCTTATAACCTTAATTTGGGCCAGGTTTATAAAAGATTTATTACTTAAATCTTAAAAATATATTAAAATTTTATTACGTTATTTAAACTGTACAATAAATGTTCTTTTTAATACCGAAAATTAAAATAAATTTATCTGTATTAAAATCATAATAATTTAAAATTATTTGAAATACTAAATATAAGCTTTATAACTAATTACGAATTAATAAAGTTTAAAATAAAATATATATATTTTATAATTAAAACGTTATTATAAACTATATTATTAAAATAAAGTATATACATATAAAATAAATTTACAACAAAAACAATAGAAATAAGCTTTTTTTAATAAAATTAGAATTTTAAGCGATTTATATAAGATTTAATATTTAGTCAAAGTAATTAATTAAAAAGTAGTTCTATTATAATTCTTTAACGAAAAAGAAGCTTTTTTTTAATTTATTTTATGTTATAAATAACAATAATTATGTTTTTTGTTTTACGATTATCCGAAAATATTCGTTTATTTGTTAATTTTAAAACCTTAACATTTTGCAAATTTTTTAAATTTTGATTTTTTTTAACTTCGGTCTTGAAATAAAACTCAACGACGCGGTAATAATTAATTACGATATATAATTTATATTTAATAAGTATATCTAAATTTGCCGCATTAAATTTTTATTTTTTTTCATCGTTCGAAAATAAATGAATTTAAATAATAATAGTTTTAATTATTTATTAATTTATTACTATAAAATAAAACGATTATTTATAATTAAAACAATTTAATATAAAAAGTAAACAAAAATCAAGGTGTTTTTATATTAAATTAAGGTAGTAATAAAATAAACTCGGAACGTTTCCGAAAAAATAAACCCGAAATCCGAAATAATGTAAAAATTTAATAATAAAGAAAAGTAAGTTTATTATTATAACGGTTAATATATAAATTTTATTCGAAATTAATACATAAAAATTAAAGTTTAACTTTTATATAAATTAATTAATTTTTAAATTTAATTTTGGATTTTTTTGAATTTTTTAGCCGCAGTTATCTGACGTAAAAAGGCGTATCGGCAATTAGTACTTTTAGGTACTGCCGGCTGGTAAGCTTTGTTCAGGTTAGGCAGTAAAATGCTACCTAGGACAGCCTTTGTTTATTAATGGCCCTCTGTTACCTAATCGTATATGTAAGGGCTATTGCTTACGAACTAGATTAGTTCTTTCCTAGAACTTAGAGAACTAACGTATCTAGAGTTACGCCAGTTTCCTGTATTCGATTACTATAACTACTGACATATAATTAATATCTTTTATATCTAATAACTTAAAGTTGTATTCGCTGACTAAATGATTAATTAACAGTCTTATTTATTTAAAGTAATTAATTAATTATCCGAAGCTGTTTCGATTTATGTCGTCGCTGTTACTGATTCTGGGATTGGAATCGGAAGCGACTTTCTCCCACATAAGCTTTTACGCCATTTCCAAGAGGATCATCCTGATATGGGTACTGGTTTAGGTATGAGTGTCGTCCACGAAATAGTGAAATGCTCCGTGGTACTATCAGAGTCGATAGCCAGGTCAAGGTGGGTACCTCTGTGACAGTGCGTCTGGCGACCCATGCTGCCGAGGAGGACACCCCAGGAGATCGAGAGTTCGAGCAGCACATATCGGCATTATCAGGAGTGATGCTAAACGCACCTTAGTTTTTCTAAGCTTGGCGCACCTTAGTTTTTTGACGCAGCTGTTACCGACCTGTCAAATCCCTGACGGCCCGATATATATAACTAGAAATCAACGTTTCGAAGGAAAACTAAGTTATAATAACGCATTTTTTAACTTCGGACCTTATTAATATATAATAATTGATATATTTATTGATTACCCTAAATAACGCGAAATTAAATATTTTATTTTTATTATAAAAAAACGTGGCGTTATTAAGATATTCGTATATGTTTTGTTATATATACCTAAGTTTTTTAGGACGTGCTGTAACTTATTAGCTTCGAATTTTAACCTTTATTATTTCGTAGTAATGCCTTTACCGTTTTAGCGTTATAATTTTACTTATATATAACTAAAACAAAAAAAATTAAGAAAAATAAAGAAACTTCGGAATATGGATTAACGGGCCCGAAAAGTCCTAAAATATTAGTTCCGACTTTATTTAATAACTTAGTTATTGCGTTATTATAAAGAGTATAAGAACTGGTAAAAGGTGGTGGAGGAATAAGAACGGAGCGTTGCCAATTGACAGGAAAAACTAAGGTGTGCCAAGCCTAGAAAAACTAAGGTGCGTTTAACATCACTCTTTATCAGCACTCCGAGAAAGCATCCTGGGATTAGTCGATGGCCTCGTGGTGCCTCAGGATCTTCTTCCATGTCGAACGTGAACAATATGTCCGACAGAGGATTGCTGGAACACATGTGTCGAGAATGAATTCATACGGAGTTTGTCGACCCCCAGGATACAGACATCAAACCAAACGTGGTGATCTTTGGGTGGGGACTCGCTGAACGAGTTAGCTGTTGAAAAGGAGTGAAATTGTCTATGGGTAGAAAACGAGTGTATCAAGCTGGATGGATGAAGAGCTAATTATCCTAAAGACCTGGGGCCTGACGCCTCCTTATATAGACAATCACCACATTCCAGAGCCTTCCATGCACGCACCATAACCCGTTATCACTGCCAAAGCAGCCACCGAAGACGTCCTTCCGCCAACTGAGGTTACCTGCGCCAATGCCACCTCAGCTCATGCATACACTTCTTCTTTCACCACGACACCCGAATCCCTATTGTTGAAATAGTGACGCTGCCGTAAGTCATCCTTAGTTTTGTCTTCTATCCAATGATACGCTAATTGCGCAAGAACCGGTCCGCATAGAATGGTAGGAACTTTGATTAGTGCATTTGATCAGCGCACTCGATCAGAACAGGGGGCTCTACTTCACGGCCGCCGTATGGCGAGAAGCCCTGTTCCTCTAATATACAACACCCGCCGTTCTTTCCAGCTTCCGCCGGGAGGGGACGGCCTTGAGTAAGGTAGAGGATCGTTGATTTTAGGTGGATCTGATTCTAAATCTCCCCAGGGGAAGCGGCCCGTTCCTGAGGCAGCTAATATCAGACGGCGCCAGAGCGAGCGCTCTTCGCCTGTTCCTGAGCCGTCAATTCGCACAGGAACTAATACGAATGGCCGGAATGGTACCGATAACTACCTTATAAATGCCGAAAAGACATATCTCATTGTTAATGACGAGCAGCTCAACTTGCAGGCATGAAGTTTTCTACGGCTTTTTCAACGGCTCACTAATAAGCATTACGGATTCTCATATCATTCCTACGTAGGCTTAAATACTCATATAAGACAGCTCAGACCGAATTGCAAGTTTTGGGAACTCTTGTAGTAGAACCTCGCCAGTACTGCTGCATTCTTATGGGTACGTCATAGTGATAAGTGACATCTCGCTGACCTTTTTCGTTGGTGGTGCGGTCCTTCCAAAGTGTATCGCTGACCTTGCCATCCGGCTATATTGATGCCTGCCATGGATGGTCTCGACTCGACACGCCGAATTGGGAATATGAAGCGCAGACTTTCCTTACTACCTGTCCAACCTTCGCACTTACGGGGCTTGCTCCGCCGACACGCAGAAAGAGCCATTTGCGAGCGGCATAGACATCTTCCTCACGAAGCACATTAAGTTTAGAGACCTAGCTAAGCGTCTAAGGGAGAGAGGCTTAGTACGAGGAACAGATTCGGAGATCTCTCGGGCCTGTCATGGAGTTCATTAGCCAACGGCATAGAGACAAATAGAAGTGAGCCTGGGACCCGCGACAGGCACAGAGGCGTTCGGCTTCCCCCTGTCAGAGAAAATGGCGAAGTATAGAGTGAAAGGCAGAGGAAGCAGCCTGGCTGGTGGTTCGCAGTGTGGGTAGTGAATGGATGACGATTAATGCCTGCCTTTTCCTAACTATTCGCGGGCGAAGCCCCCCTATTTATATACACAGACTAGACCATCGCTGGTAGGGCACTAGGCTCTAGAAAGGGGGTCACACCTTAGCACCTAGCCTCCCCCCCAACTCCTTCACCTATTGTAGAAATCTTCTCTGCATTCCGTGTGCCCTTGTGTTATTATTAGAAACTCCCTACGGACATATTTACGAGGCTGGCATGTTTGCAAAACGAAAATACCAACGCCTCCCAGTCCGGGTTTCGATGATACGCAGGGCAAGGATCGTACGTGGGAGGCTGTTTAACTGGATAGGGAACGAACGTATGGAACTCAGACTGGAAGCGATTGTATGTGATCTAATGGTGTCCCGCCATAGTGTGGGGCCTCACATTTTTCGGCACTCTAGATCTAACAGATTGCAGGGTACGCACCTCAGAGCAAGGGCTCTTGCGGGACTGGTGAATGGGCTTTAAGAGCGGTGGCTGATGGTCGGCCCAACCGATATACCCCGGATCGCTTAGGCCGACCGAGGAAAGTACTATTCCATCGGTACGTGAATTATGCGCAAATCTTCAGGTTTAATATAACTACAAGGGTCGTCTCGACAAGGGCTCTCTCTAGGCTACATCCTACTATGCTTGGCCTCGCATACTCTGACGCCGGTTTGTGATTGGGTATCTACGTCGGCGGTGTCGGAGGTGAATATAAATCCATCTATAGATTTTTCTTCGCGATACTTCAATAACCCTTCCGTCGGTGGAAGATAGATCTTCGAATACGTCGAGACTGAGCGTCTTTGAGATGTATCCCACCACGTCTACTCTAATTATATTCCTAGCCCTGAAGCGAAGCCGGGTCATTAGGAATTGGACACGAAACGACGCACCATGGGCCCCCTACCAGATAATGGAACCGTACCCAGGTAGGTATTTACACTTCAGGTGGTTGGCCTTCTGCAGAGTAATGGCTGTTCGCTCCACCCGAAGAGACTCCCCAGATGGGTCGTCTCAGATGGTGCGCCTGCTCGCAAATTGATTGGATGACTGGACGGCTGTTGGTTCTGTCGCAGCTCAGCCACACACCCACATACACAAGACCCTGGTCGATCTTATAAACTGCGACTACTCAGACAGGCCCCTTGCCTTGGCGGCCTACCCACCTAGATTCCCCACCTAGCACGTGGAAAACCCAAGACCCGCCATGTTAAACACCGCATTCAGTCTTTGGCTATAATATCTCGACCTATTGGTCGGGGAAGTCTTCCGGTACTTTATCTTGACTACCTAACACTGCAGACGTAGCATTATAATACGAATCTGGTTCTGTAGGCAGACTCTTATGCACGCATACAGGCTTGGGAGTCCCAAAGATGGCGTGGGAGTCCTTGCACAAGGCGGAATTGCTGATAACTTGGTGGTATGGAGATGATTAGTTACTTGGAGGAAATCCCAATGCTATAAAAAGTCATGGGGGAAGTTTGAAACAATTCTGCAGCCGTAATAAACAGGCGTTGCCACACCAGTGTAATTAGTATCCCACTCTTTCTTCGAAGGTTGGGGAGTATAAATACCATTCCTTTCCCTCCCGATCGTTCTTGATTGGCCTACCCAGAAGGTTACTTATGTGTTATATAAGGGCCGATTGCCATCACATGGGATACGCGGATCCGAATAAGATTAATCTAATGCCATTCCACCGTAGGGCCTCGAAATAATACTCAAATCAGCAACACAAGTGCGTTCAGCCTCGGTAGCACTCCCTACAGTACCCGACTCCAAGCCATCCAACTGCAACCCCACGAAGGCCATGACACCCACCGCGGCCGGACCGGCTGCCTCTACCCTCAACACAGGGTCCGAGTCCGAAGCCACTCTCACCGCCGTCCTCCGCGAGATGGCCGGCCGCAAGCTGCGGGACGAAAAACTGAAGCCGCTTGAGCAGGCACGCGACGAGGCGCTGCGCTCCATCGACCCCCGGCACCCGAAGCCCTGGTCCTTCGTTTGCGAGCTGGGCGCGTGCTATGCCGAGGCCTGCCACGGGGTGCTGCGCCGCGCCTTACCCGAGCTCCACGCCGACCTCGACGACCTCGTGCCCAAGCTCCACGCCACCCTCGACGACCTGGTGGACGAGCTGTGCCGCGAGTTCGTGTCAGGCGGCGGTGTTGGTGGCTGGGGACACTACTCGGGGGCGGCGCAGAACCTGGACGCTGCTGCTGCTATGCTGTTGACGCCCGCGTCGGCGGCTGCCCGGGAGGACGATGAGGGGGCCGCCAGGGCCCTGCGCAGCTTCGAGAGCATTTTATCAGAGTCTTCAATCGCGCCCGCGGCGGCGGCACCATCCGCGTGTCCGTCTCCTTTACTGCCTGTCAACTGCGAACCCAACCAAAGGGACGCAGATCTCAATCCGTCTGTGACCGATCGCGCAGCGAGCTTGACGGAAGGCCGGAGTCCCATTTTGATGCCCCTGCCAACCTTCCAGGGCGTTACCAACACCACCACCACCATCAACAGCAACAAGAAGCGTTCCCCGCCACCGCCGTCCCCGGAAGAAGCAGCGCCAGTCACAGCGGACGAGGCCCAAGGACCGAAAAGGAAGAAGAAGAAAACCATTAACACCGGGGCGGCGTTCAGGAGGAAGATCAGGATGGAGGACGTCAAGGACGACGAGTGCGTGTTTCGGTACGGGGACCGCAAGGGGCTATACGTGCTACGGTGCGACCGGGCGCTGTGTAAGAAGCGGGAAAGGCCGCCGGGGTCGGGGTTGGGGGCAGCAACGGAAGGCAACAGTGAGGAGGACGGGCCTATCTACTTCCGCGAGTACCCGTTCGCTAGCTACGCGTCGTGGTCGCACTTCAGGATGCTACGCCACCGCACGACGAACCCTGACCAGGTTTTCGGCAGGTACGCGTATAGGGGTGAGTTCCGTCGGCCGTCCAGCATGCTTCTTATCTGGTTCTTTTTGCTGATGAAAATACCCACCACATATAGTCATCGACGCGACAGAGGAGCGTGAGTCTTCTCCCTTCCTCCCCTTCCCCTTGAACCCGCCAGATTTCCCGCCTTAGTCACACAGCACGGAACACAACTAACCGCCCTCCCCGCAGGAAATCTCCATAAACCCGAGTCTGGCCCTGACGACCAGCCGCGCACCAAGCGGCCATACTGGCAACGACGACCACGCCAGGCCCTGAGCCCCACCAGCGTTGCGGGGGAAGAGGACAGGGACAAGCAGCCGGAACGTGCGATCGGCGTGGACGACGACGTGGCGGCATCCATAGCGACGGTGTGCAGCCACGACGAGTTGAAGGCGGCGTTCAGGGGTCTGCGGTCTGCCGCGACGACGAGAGCACCAGCAGGCGCAGGCGGCGAGGGCGGACGCCCAGGGGAGCAGGAGGACGTCAACGAAGTCGACGCTACCATGACGGGGGCGGGAGGCTTCTCCGGGACTCGAGTCTGCGACGGCGATGGCGACGGCTACAGCGATGGGGACGGCGCTGGTGGCGGCAACGATAACGACGGCGACAATAACGGTGACGATGATGATGACAGTGATAGCGTGGCATCGCTGCCGACAGTGGAGCATATTCTGAGGAGCGCGCGGAAGAAGCGGTGGGCCGATTACCGGGAGAAGCCGCCTTGCTTCGACGAGTCTGAGTGAGGGTCTCCGCGCAGGCGTGGATGACTGGCTGGCTGTATGATACGAGTTGCGAAGATATAGTCCAGCAAGGGAGGGAGAAACGACTGGGGAAAGTCGGTGGGAACTTATCTTGAGGAACGAAGCGGCGTACGAATTCGGACGACATACTGAGGGTTGCAGTATGTCCGTCGTCTCGAGTCGACGACCGTAACCTAGATACTCCCATCCGTCAGCTCTTTTCTGCAGTGGCTGCGACAGCGATTATCCCAGCGATTGAAATTCCACGCCTAGCGATTCACGTGCAGAAGGGAATTTAGACACATCGAAACCCGGCTGTTGGAAATTGTAGCCCCGGCAAGAATGTCGGACGAGAAGACGGTTGTGAGAGAACTGATGGCAGCCGGGCAAGTATTGGAGGTGCCATAAGAAGCGACCTCGACGGACGGCGGAAAATTCAGAGATCCCTGTTGAAACCTGACGTCCTGGTGACCCTGTTCCCGTTATTTCTTATATCTTGATACTCACTATGCGGCTGTGCGAGTTGCGGCTTGAGCGGTCCTAAGCGTAGCAATAGCAGTCATCGAATGGCAATGTCTCGCCTTGCTGCATGCACTACCAGTTATTGACATGGCGGGATCTTGCGCTTCCCGTCACTCACCCCCATGACCTCTATCTCCCTGGTCAAGGACAACGAAGGTTTCACCTCCAATAGCTGCTTCTCGGTTTCCTTACGACGTGCCATAGCGGTAAACATACGCGGGGCTAAAAGACCTCATCGTACGATCGTCATCTCCATTGAGCTGCTATCGACGACCCCTCTTACTAATGTACGCTTCGGATCGCCGCTTCACCGATGCTCTCTACCCACCTTCCGACTTCTTTCCCTCGTAAAGCAGGCGTCACCCCCAACGCCCTATGACCCATCAACACGGCGACACGACCTCCTCGCTAGCGCCTATCTTGACGAGACGTGGCATTCTCCAGCTGAAGTTGCCTGGCTTATTTCTGTTGTATCAGCTTTATCCGTTCTACATTCTAGGGTTCGTATACCTTCGAGATATTCCTGTTCGATACCTCAATGTACCGTGAAGTAGCCACCTCCTTTAATGGAGCCTGGAATAGTCAGATATTACCTTTCCCCGCCTTCACATATAAGAAACTTGCTGACATGACACCGTGGTCAGCGTCGTTACTCCCCTCGGTGTAGGCTCATGAAGACGATATCCCTGAGAAGTCCGACTCAAGTTGTACACGAACTCGTTCGATACCATATTAAAGGATACGTTAGACGACACCGCACATATTCTGCATTGCTTCATAGTTCCAATAGAAATTTTCTCTCATGTAGAATGTGCCTCGATCTTTTCAATGGCAGTGACCCGTTCAATGGCAAGACGGAGACGATGGTATCATGCAGCGGAATTCCCATGCTGTTTAATATGGCCTTCATACGCATCCACTAAGTAGATATATGCTGACATCTCCCGACGGTATTATTTGCACGCTCTACACATGTTATAGAACAGCTCACACAGCATAGGAAATCATAATGCTATTTTTTATACGCTCCTGGTACCACGGGAGGCTAAAGAACCCTGATCAATACGCGCTCCCTCTTCAGTCTATCCCCAGTAGCGCCCGCTTGACCAATCGAAACTAGTAGGAAATCAGTAAAATCAGATACAACAACGTCTTCGCTATGCATCCGTGGTGGCACTTTTCGCCCGTTCGCTGATTCCGTTTCCCCTCGCGTTGTGCCTCGTTGAGACCCTTATCCAACGGAAACATCCGAGCAATCTCCTCGATCTTCTATGCTCCCATTTGCTTGTCCCTCTAGGCTTAGATTGGCTGTCACCCTTGTCCCCTTCTCGGATGTAGCGATCGGGCTTGCTGTACGGCAGACCGGAGAGAGATAGTCGCCTTACCATCTGCTTGGTCAGCAGAAGTTTCGAGCGTTTCGTAAAGGACAAAGAAAGGAGCGTAGGAGTAGTTATTCTTCAGCCACTAGGTGATCCCGAACTTCATACGCCAACTTAAGAGTGGGAAGGGGAAGGGCTTCAAGAAGGAACGGCTCACCTCTCACTGGTGGGAGAAGACAATCTTCTCGTCTGGGCTCCTGAACACGAGAGGAGCACCCTTCTGCTGACGACGCAGGTATACCGCCTTCGCGCGGCCCGAACGAATGTCAGCAAGCGTTGACACGCCCACGACAGGGACAAGTTGCAGACCCCACTCCTTTGCCTTCTGCATGGCAACTTCGAATCTCACGCGAGCCTGCGCATCGAGGTTCCAGATCCCCGAGACATAGAAGTCTCGAACGACCTTTGGGGTTCCCCTTCCAGTCGTGATGGTCCGGCTAGCATAGAACCCTTCGATGGCGAGGTTCTTATTGAAAGCGGCAAGTTTCTCCGATAGATTGGTCTTCATGATCGAAGCCCAGAAGATGTTGGAGAACATTTCCTGGAAATCGAATCTATCTGTGCAGACGCCTACACGACCAATTCCCTCAATCAACTTGCTGGTCTCGCGGTGCGCGAGACTCTTTGCCAGTTGAGAATCTTCCCGCAGGAAGTAGACGGTCATGCAGGAATCAGAGGGCGGGGCGGTCACTCGGTACTTCACCTGGTTGTTGCTATTGCTCAGAAGGCCGGCCAGGCTTTTGACGTCCTTTACGGTGGGGTCCGGGATGAAGTCAGGACGATCCCACACGATTTCGCCCGCAACCGTCTGCTTCCACTGTTGCAGGTCGAGGAAATTAGTGATGAGGGACGAAGCCTTCGAAGTCATAACTAGATGAGGAGCAACTACGCCCCCAAATGCCTGCTTCAGGGTCGGAGACCTGTCCTTATCAGCGATGTGAATGAAGCCAATGTCGGATTAGACTTACATCATATTGGGAGATGTCTCCGCGGGGAGGCCACTGAACGTCGAAGGTGTTGAACACCCCACAGTCTCACTGTTGAGACCAGGACGCACCCCAATCTCTGTGTTGAGAGCAGGACCGTCGAGAGCGCTTGGATGCGCGTTGATTCCAATGACGAGGCCAGCCGAAAGATGGCCCGAGACGAGGATGGGCTTGACGCGGATGCCCTTGACGCGATGACCCAATCTGTCGACCATGGCGGCCTCGTGACGGTGGTAGCGGTTGATTTGATCATCATAGAGAAAGGGGAGGCCGTTAGGATGGTGCGGGATGAAGGTGTCAACTGCTATGTACAACGCAAGGTCGCCGGGCTTGACAGAGCCTGTGACAACGGCACAGGGAGCGTTGAGCACTGTAGCAATACTTACAGTAGGATCGTTGGCCACAGGCTTAAGCTCATCGATACGGCACAGCTGGGCCAGCACCCTGGGTGCTTTAGCAGGAGCTGGTTGATCGTTGGGTGCGTTAGACATTGTGATGATGATGGTGATGACGACGAGTCGAGTAGGTGTTCGCGATGATAAGAAGGATGTGTGAAGGTTTATATAACGACGGAGTGCTGTGCGATTAAGTGCGAAGCGTCCGCGTCGCGTGGAAGGAATCGATAGTGTGTGCTGAGATATGGAGAGAGAAGTAGTTAGCAATACAAATTATGTGAAAAGAAATTGTGGGCAGGGGTTAGCGCCCCTCTCCCCTATTGTGGTTGCTGTTCAACGCATACGCGTCTAAGCCCCTCAAGGCATCACCTAACTCGTTATCTAAGGGTATTCGTCAAAACAATATGAAGGTCAGTGCCAATGCTAGGTACCAAGCTGCAGCTAGAGACACGCATATATATGTATTTATTTCTTTTCGGTCCTGGACATACATCTCAGCCATAGATGGCCTAGGCAAGACCGGCAGTGGACTAGGTCCAAAGAGTAGCTCCTGTTGCTCATCTCCCACTCTACCGAGTTCAGTTGATGCTTGCCGCTGCCTCTAATAATCACCGTTCTTATCAATCCGCCTTTCCCGCATATCATATCACTGAAGACTGTCCCAGGGTCATCGTCGATAGCACCTAGGTACATAGTATCAGTTAACGTGGCAAGAAGACACTTGCTCCTGGCCCGCTTTCCCTAGAAACAGGTAAATAACACGTAGCTGTGGTACTTTCAAGAGTAGAAAAAGGCTTAACATGCCATCTGCCTAACCTTTTTTCGCTGGGTACATGGTCTGTTTGCTACTTGTAACATGAATATGTTTATGGGATCATCCCACACTAACGAGGCCGTTCAGGACCCGCTGCTCCCTTGAACCACTCTTGCAATGATAGCACGGGGGCTAAATCGAGATATCAGTGCACATCGGGATCACACGATTCCTCTAAACCGCGGGAGGCGAATCATCTTTGAATTCAGGGGCTTGCAAGTCTCTTCAGACTCTGACACCTTATATGCCTTCAATTGAGGCTATGGGACGGGGTCCTGCATTCAACGGATGACCTAGCGGAAGTATTGAATTGTTTCGCGGAGCCAGGCTGACCTAGGCGGCTTAGTGTATGTTAGTTCAAGGGAATCGTCTGGCAGTACTTGAAATTGATACTATACCTGCTAGACCGCCTACGGATTCTCTCCGCGGGCAAGCAGTAGAGCCTCGTGTCTAGTATTAGCATCCGCTGATCTGCTAGTACGCAGGTTAAATCCCATATGGTCTTCATCTGGCAGCACCATTTCATTACCACTTAATACGTTCTTTTGCTCAGCAGACGTCGAAGCCCAGCTCCTGCCCCACCAATATCAAAGCATTCCATACGACAATCACTACCACACCACTGCAAGGCGCCCGCGTAACCTATGTGACGAAACACGATTATTCATTTGGTCCTTATCTAGGTGTACACAACAAATCCGGCGGGGAGGGTGGAACGGGAGATTGTATTACCGAACAAACCTCTGCTGAAGGTCATATTCGACAGATATCAGCGGACCTGGCATCTATTTAGAACCTAGCTACGGTACATAGGTTCGATTCACCGGTCTAACATTGAGAGCCATGAGACGTCGTTAGTCATATGGTCAAGCTCATGCTAACTTGTTACAAGGCCTACATCGCCCATACCCCTTTCTAGAGGAGCTTAACGTCCGAGGGACTCTGTGGGGACTTCCTACCACGTAACTATCAATCATTCTCCCGTCTCGAAAATGGATTCCATCGCCCATGGCTGCACTAGCAACGTCTTCCGGTCATCACCAGTCATACTTCATACCTTCCCCCACATCTCCGACATCTCTCCCAGCAACGAACCCCGGGCAACACGATAGCGGACAGGTCTTAAATAGACAGATAGTTGCTTGACATATCACCCACAAGGGTACGAAGGTCAATGGTCCAATGGCCAATTCGAAGACTCATGTCCAACGACACAGAGTTCGAAGACCTTGGGTTCGAATACTACTTCAACCCCCATAGCAAACCTCATTTCGAAAGCTCATGTCAAACCACAATGACACAGAGATGAAATGTCCAAAACAAACCATTCAAACAACATAATTATAACTTTTTTGGCCAAAGACTTGATTATTTTTGGCTTCTCTTACACCTCGACAGTTACTGCATACTCTCTGTTACTAGGGGCAGGGAGTAGGCTTGAGCCTATCAGAGCCAACATCATCTGGACAGTCGAGATTAGGTATTTATGAGGCTCTAGGCATGATGGTTGCTACCTGGTCTACCATCCCTGCATCGTCAAAAATCCGGAGAGGCCTTAAGGTCGCTCCTCTCGTCGCAGAAGCACAGGAGATCCCACCACCGGTTCCGGACCAGTCGATGAGCCATCCTCTTCGCTTCGGTGAAGTCTACGGCCCAGAACACGCCCTCCCAGTACATAAGCTCGAGAAAGTCTTTGCTGAAGACTCCGGCGAATAGACCAATCCAGTGCTATCGATTGGCGCAGAACGTCATGCTCTTGGGGGTAGTGCTTCGATACGCTGGCTCGCCTATCTGAGCTATTGCAATGGCGACCTGTGTCGTTAGGTCCGTGGAAGCTTCCTCCGAGTCGAGACATTCGAGCCAGTGGTGTGCGATAGGCCATGTTAGCTCCTCTTTGATCCCCAGATACTCCAGTACTCCCATTGTATTCAGATCATGCGGGGTCATTGGGGATACTGGTAGCGTACAAACATGGTCCGGAGTACTTAGTAAGGGGTAGAGGGGATCGAGCCATCTGGAGCCGCAAGCATATTGGTTGCGTGGTGGGAGTAACGATGCACATTTCATTAGACATTCTTCATCGAATCGGTGGCATAAATGCGCCATGGCTGGTGGATGGCTCGAAAAATGGGGGTTGCGAGAGAACCGAGTAGACACACCACGTGGTTCCGTACAGCTAGAAGACGTCTCTCAGAAACAGCGTATTGGGAAGTGGAGGGAACTCATATACAAAGCTCAGTGGCAGTGGTAAGAAACGGATGTTGGCAATGTACCGACGACACATTGTGTTCGATTGACTCAACCGGTAACCAAACTCGAGTTGATCCATCTTGTCGACGCGTTGACAGCTCTCGCAAGAGCCTACCGGTGAAGGCCTTCTTCGCCACTGCATTGGGTCTCCGGCCTTACAAGGAACGGTTCCATCGTAAAGAGATTTAGGGAGCTCAAATCGTTATCTAGAGAGATCTTGGACGGCGTAGGCTAGTTGGTTTAATTGTCCAAGGCGCACCACGAACCTATTAGTAGATAGGGGTAACCTTGACTAATCGCACTGCGGTAATGAGCCAAGCCAATATACTCAAGGGGGAAGATAGTAACTACAACCGATATGGTTTCGACGACTTTCAACGAGTTTGAATGACAACTTCCCAATATACCACCGTCCTCAACTGCGGGTCCGCACAGGGAGCGTAATCCTAGTGGGACTTACCAGTGATAAATCCCGGGTGCATCGGATCCCACTCGAAGTCTATTAGAGATGTGGGAAAATGGTCAGCCAAGGAGCCGGGGACTCGAAGACCGTAGCCTAAGCCGTTCCAGCTGTATACATTTGCAAGAAGAGTCCACTTTGCTTCTCAGTGTCCTGCCTATTGATGGGGCCCTAGCTAGGTAGTGTCATGGTCTAGGTCGGCTGCATTAAGTAGTCTTAGCAAGCGACAGAGCTAGAGAGCGGGAAACCATTCAGTGGAAACGATTCAAGGGAGACGAACCCGAAGGGAGAATGAGAGATTTGAACGTTTGGAATTAGTATATTTATATCTGCGTTCTACGCTGCCCACGGCCGTTCCTCTCACCATCACTTCCTTATATAAGCCTATCCTGTGCTTGTCACAATCCTAGCGCCGATCGTGAGATTGGTTGCCGGGAGGTGCGGGGATTACTGTACAAGGACTGACACAATATGACAGACACACACAGTCAACAATGAATAAATGCTTCACGCTGCACTTGAATCGGCCTGATAATCTGGAGACAATGCTCCGAGCCAAGTGCTACTAGCCAGTGCTTCCCATTCTATATACCGACCTATCCCCGTTAGTAGCACCAACTGGTGTTCAGTACTGTAAGCAGATATCAAATCAACGGCTGATTTAATTCTGTGGCTTGAAAATGACCGAACTGCGTTTGACCTCATTGGGCTGTGGCGCATGGGGAATGACGTCATAGACCTTCGGCTAGGCCAACTCATATGGGCGGACATGAGCTCAGCATGAGCCGACGAACCTTGAGCTTCCTCTGAATGGGCGCGGCATTCCACACATACCTACCTAGGCAACCTCTCTCATAGACCCAATTGTTCCTTGTTTCGATATGACGCCATTGAACGCGCTACGTACGGTTCGGGACAGATTTGGCAAGCGACTCGCCAGCTTTGGACCAGCTGGGCTTTATATCATATTTGCTTAGTAGTGACATAAGCGTCATGGGAAAAGACAGACAGCGTCAATCGAGGAACGTCAATTGCAAGCAGAAGGTAGGGCGCGGCACCGTTCTTACCTCTGCTAATGCTCGTCTACCAAACAGCCGCTGCGACGACTCTTTCGCATGCGGCCTGGTCAACTTGACAACGAGGTAATCCGTATGACCACCTTGACATCGACCCCATTTCAGAGGTTACTACTTAAGTACTAGGTAAGCTGTTTGGTTGGTGGGGCAGCCGAAGCGGCACCACGGGCCATGGCAGGTCTAGACTTGTAGCTTTACCTACTACATACATACAACACCATCAATTGAATTATGCAGACAGGATGAATGGGGGTGCTTGAGAATATCAATTTGCAGAATGCATTGGGCAGCTGCATAACACAGCCAATACTAAATATAATAGACAACCTTTCTAAATTTTGGGATATTAAGTAAGTAAATATTTCATGTGGAAATGTAATAGTAAAATGTGTGAGAATGGAGCTTTCAGTCATCACTTCGATCACTGCATTGTGGTCCTTTCATGATGCTTAATTGATATGCCAGAGCTAACCAGCAATGGTACTAATTGGTGCACCTGGCTAAGCCGGCAAATAAATTCCTGCGGTAGATGGAGGAAGCGATCCGCTATCCGTATCCACCGATCTAACCAGTTAGAGACGATCTGAACCTTAAATCAAGTGCGTTAGCGTGTACAACACACCCAGCTATGACGTAGCCCATCACAAAGCCTCACGTCACTTTCAACTTTCAAAGCTGGAGAACTCCAATGGAAAGAGCCATCAATGATCTAATAGGTAGCACTTAATCAAGGACCATCAGGGACATACATCACTAGGCATGTGTGTATGTATGTAGCTCTTCTTGCCGTGCAACCCGTAGCTCAAACAAAAAGGTACCTACCCGGTGGCACGGATACCCGTAGTAGTGCTATGTACCTATCCCTCCTTAAGCATCTTGATTTCTGGTCATCTTAACCCTTACCTCAATGTTTACCTAGAAAGTGGATTTGCATGGAAGGTTGCGTCAATCTTCCCTTGCCTTGAATCTACCGTCCCACCAAACCCCCAAGCCTTTCCCAGGTCTCTTTCATGCCAGACGAGCTGCTTATAAACACCCTTTACCCTCCCCGGTCCGCTGCAGTTCTCTTGGTTTCCTCTTCTTCAATTATTTTCCTA
This sequence comes from Monosporascus sp. CRB-9-2, assembly GCA_004155915.1. Classification (NCBI taxonomy): domain Eukaryota; kingdom Fungi; phylum Ascomycota; class Sordariomycetes; order Xylariales; genus Monosporascus; species Monosporascus sp. CRB-9-2. Next base: position 129,038 of record QJOA01002335.1, read on the forward strand.
CTCCTCAGAAGTAAGAACACCACCCCAAGTATACCCACACTGCATAATATTTTCCTTTTTTGATACCCCAATCAAACCAGTGTTTTGTTTTCTTTAACCTAAAGAGCAACATCCTCAGCCCTTCACTGCCTTTCCCACTATTACGAAAGCCCCAGCCATAGGATAGCCTCCACAAGACGACAACATAATTAATCCACAGCAACCATGGCCAGCGTAAACAAGCCTTTTGATCCGAAGCAGAAGGACGCAGATATCAATCGCAAGCTTCAGGTTTATGGGATTATCAGTGCTTTCAAGAACGGCAAGGTCCCATCGGTAAGTTTTTCTCTGAGCAGGCGAGCAGTATTGCCCCGCCTTGCCCGCACCACTATGACTGATATGTTTCGCGGTAGAACGAGCAAGTCGATGTTGCTCTTAACAGCTTCATGGCCTCCAAGGCCCTAGCGCACCCGTCGGAAAATCTTTCCGAAGACGGAAAAGCCCTAGCTCAGGACTTCAAGGAGGTTGTCAACCAGGCCAAGTTGCTTATACTGTCCAAGAATGAGGGCAACCTTTTGCAGGACTTCATCTGGCAAACCGAGCAGTTCGATGCCAAGTCTGTCAACAAACTCGATACGCCTGTCGACAAGGATACGGCCAAAGAGCACGGAGATAAGGCCATGCAAGGCCTACGAACACTGGGTACTTTGATTATCACCAACGGTCAATTCCGCAAGCTGTGTAAGTGTTGGCGTTCGTTGGGGACTTGTCTGAAAGGATACTAATCTTCCCTTAGTGAAGGACGCCACCGTCCTCCTGCGGGATATTGCCGGCGATGCTGCAACCAATACCGCATCGAGGGTCAGGCCCTCGGAAGACGAACTTGCCAACATCGACGAACCCGCTCAAGACAACACTTGGCACAACACACCCGACTTCTCCAAGGACAACGTGAAGAATCAGCTGTATGGAACTTACAAGGGCGACCCGAAGAAGGATACACGGGACGTCGCTGATTCAACTGCCAATGCTGCCAGGAGACCCGACGGTTCTCTTGATCCCGGTGCTGCCGCTCGAACTGCTGCGGACCGACTCAAGGAAAAAGTACCCGAAGAGAAGAAGGATGAGACCAAGCAGCAGACGAAGCAAACAGCCCATGAGTATCGTGCTCGTGTCAAGGACTACCTCTCCAAGAAGGTCCCGGAAGAGCGCCGTGACAGGACTATCTGGCGTCTGAAGGTGAGTCGGGTTCGAAAAACGAAACAATGCGATAGTTCTCAGTGCTGACGTCCACTAGAAAATGGTTCTTGAATGCCAGCAACACCCTGACTATCAGGAAGCCATTACCACCTTGCTCGACTTGGCTGATGAGTACGGCAACCACAGTAAGCGACTCGCTGCTGGCGGCTCTGGCACCATGAAGGAGACGAGATTTGGTCTCGCCGAAGCCGAGGCCGACTTGAAGGTAAATGTTCCTGGAGGGTTATACCTGTAAGGGCGAGATACTGACATGATGATAGACCCTTATTGAGCGCTTTGCCAACGGCACCTCGACTGACGACCTCTGGTCTTCCATTAAGGCCATCTACGACGACGCTGACAGAGACGCCGAGCTCAAGGACTGGTTCAAGGCTCTCAACCGGTACATCCGCAGATGCCTCAAAGAAGAGGGATACATTCTGGAAGAAGAATCTGACCAAGACTGGAATCGTCTGTACGACCACGGCAACTACCTGCTACGTGACAGGTACAGGACCCACACTGACCGCATCGTCGATGAGATCAAGTTCCTCGGAGATCAGTTTGATCAGGATCCTCAGAACAAGGCCTTCGCCCAGTCAGTGGAGAAGCTGTTCAAGGATCTCGGCACCGATGAGAGTGGCAAGTTCACTTTTAAGCCCCACCTCTTGCAGGACCTGAGAGATGTGATCATCCCTGGTATAATGGAGAACACTGCCTACATTCCTGTTCCACGCATCGAGTATTCCGACTCCCAGATCGACGCCGTGATCGAGAACCTCGTTTTAGAAAGTGACAACTTCATGCCCAATGTTTTGGAAGTTGCCAGTGACAACTACTTCCGCTGGGGCCGCAAGAAGGTTGCCAACAAGAACAAGAACACCGTTGAAATCAAGGTCACCGGTGTCCAGATGGACCTGCGAGACGTCAGCTACTATGTCAACCGAAAGCAGGGCTTCCCCTCTATCACCGACACCGGCGTCGCCAATTTCTACCTTGGCGGCGACGGACTTAGCTTCAAGATGAAGCTGTCCAACGCCGACCTTACCGACGGGCAGAAATTCTTCAAGGTTGAGAAAGTCGATGTGGACGTCAAGCATCTCCAGGTTAAGCTCGTGAAGTCCAACCACAAGTTGCTGTTTGCCCTCTTCAAACCGATCATGCTCAAGGTCCTTCGCCCGGCTATCCAGAAGGCCGCGGAGAAGCAGCTCAAGGATCAGTTTAACAGATTCGACCAGTTGCTCTTCCAGATCAAGCAGGAGGCCGACCGTGCCCAAGAGTCTGCCAAGAAGGACCCGACGAATGTACCCAACTTGTACAAGCGCTACGTCGAGGCCGCTCAGAAGCGGGTGCTGCAGGGCAAGAAAAAGGCTCAAGCTACTGCGTCTGACAAGAAGGTCAACATGGCCATCACCAAGGAGGAGAGCATCTTCCCCGACATTCACCTCCCTGGAGGAGTCAGTTCCAAGGCAACCGAATACAGAGAGCTCGCCCGCCGTGGTGAGAAGTGGGAGAGTCCTATTTTCTCCATCGGTACGGCCCCGAAGAGCAGTAGCATTCCCGCCGCTCCTACCATTACCCGCAAGCCGCACACGGTCTCTACTGGTCGCGTCAACGAGAACTACACTGATGGTTACTCCCGTGGTAACTACACCAATGGCAACACGGACAGCAGAACCGCGAACGGCAAGCTCGGGGTACCGGCCCCCCCTACGACGGGTAGCCACACCGTTGCAATCTAGGAAGCATAATGGCAAAAGGCCCCCTTCTATTTGATGGTATGATGGGGTGACTCGGTGGTAATGTGGATAATACTATTATGAGTTGTGCATAGTTGCACATGGGACAGAACACGAACCGCGACACAAAGCTTGGGGAGAGTGGAGCTGCAGAGATGGTTATACCCTCGGATGGTGGATTGGCTGGAAGGTGGCACGAGTGCGAATGATGAATGATACCTCTTCCCTATGACGGACTTTTCCTTAGTTATTATACGAATCGGCGTATTCGTAATAGGCTTCACGTAGTAATTTAAATTGCGTATTTCGATCTCACCTTGATGTTTCTTTTGTGTAGTAGCTCATGTTATGTCTGCGGTGCTGGTCGGTTGAACGTAGTTCACGTGGCGCAGGCGAAAGACGTATCTACTAGCTTATCTTCACCAATTCAAGTCACGTGATTCCGCTAACGTCAACAATACTTCTCAACCCATTGTTCGTACCTAATCCCAGTTCATACCTTCCTTGTAGGTACCTCAGGTGCCTACCTAAGGAGACACAGTACGCCGAGGAGACCTTGTCCATTCTTCGACAAGTCCACGATTGACGGATAAAAAAGCAGCCCACGAACCTACATGCGGTCACGACGACTTGATGTAAAGTGGTGACGGACAGTGAAATTATAGAAAAAATGGACGTCTTGAAGAAAGAACAGACTAACATTCTCGGTAAGTTCTATGTTCGCTTTTCGCCGATTCCTCAAAGTGATGCGGCGATGCTTGGATGCACATTTCTTGAGCGAGGGCGGCTCGACGGATGGAAGTCAATTTGTATGTTTAGGACGGGCTCGCTTTGTTTGGCCTTTTCCTTTCTTAAGCTGGTCTGGTCACTTGCTGGAGGGGCACGCCTGAAGGCTCCAATTGATCAATTACCTGAGGTATCGACGATTCACATATGCGAAGAGGATCACCAGGTGTTGCTGGTCGTCGTCCCGGAGAGCATGGCTGTTGCCTTGTGGAAACCAGACATTGCCGCTGCAGACAGGCAGGGCGGCTGCAACCCAAGGCAAAGTCGATCGACGAACAAGCTACCTTAGGTTTTCCACACGGCACGACACTCCACATCCAGTCGCTTTCTCTCCTACAAGTTTCGGATGGTTTTCAGGACGCAAGGAACCGTAGACGTTTCCGCCCATCTTATTTCTTACGCTTGCCATCATCTACCATTCTGTATCGACTACTGCTGCAATTCTTATCCAGCAGCAGCTCATCGCGCACGACACCATGGCCTCCTCCAAGAACGACGAAAAGAGCGCTGGAGCGCGCCGTGCCACAACCGGAGGCGTCGACAGCAAGACCGGCGAGGGATCTGGTCAACAGGCCACCGCCGCCGCCGGCGGAACACCGGCGTCGTCAGGGTTTACCACTAGCCCTGACATGGACGCCGCCGGAGCGGAACTGAATGCTCTGCTAGAATCCCTCGGGGCAACCGGGCCCGACAGAGCAGCCACCGCACAGGAGCAGGAGGAGCAGCGGCAGGTCCTGCACCACTACCTGAGCCAGGCCCTAAACCAGGACCTGAAGCGGGGCGGAACACCGTTGTTATCGGTGTCTAGTGCTAACCCTGGCGTGGACTCCTCCGATGCGGAATTGGACGCTCTACTAGAATCTGTCGGGGTAACTGGGCCCGACACAGCAGCCACCGCGCAGGAGCAGGAGGAGCAGCGGCAGACCCTGCACCAGTACCTGGGCCAGACCCTGAACCCGAGCCAGGACGAGAACCAGCAGGACCAGCATCGCAGAGATTTGAATCGGGACCAGCGCCAGGGCCAGGACCACGACGGGGATGCTCAGGACGAGGAGAAGGCTGATGACGAGAAGGGGGCTGACGATGAGAACCTTCTAGATCGCCACAACCGCACTGTTGCACAGATCCTCACGCGCTTCAGAAATATCATTAAGGCCGCCACGGAGCCGCTGCCGCGCGAGGGCGCCGTGCTCGAGCACGCCGCGTTGAACCGCTTCACTATGCAGACAGAGATGGCTGCCTTGGTGAGTTTCGTCAGTTTTCTTTGTTGCACCTCACGGATTCACCGTTGCCCACGCCCCTCCCCGCCTCCCTAGTCTTCCTTGGGGCTCGCCTTATCATCACCCAGCCCTAGAAAACCGAGTCCTAACCTTGCCCTGCCTCGCAGATTACCGAGATCCAGAACCTTCTAGCCCTCAACCGTGAGATCAAGGCCCTCTGGATCCGCGGCCCGCTGCGCAAGCCCGGCGAGAACGACGGCCTCGACGCCGAGATCGACCGCAAGTCCGTGGCCGTCGCCGACATGTACCAGAAGGTCATGGACATGTTCGAGGAGAAGAAGAAGGCCGAAGCCCGTGCTGGCGCCGGCGCTTCTTCCTGGGCTCCTGGCGGAGAGGGTAAGGGCAACGAGGTCAAGGGCGAGGAGGGCGTGAAGAGGGTGTCACAGTGAGCGGCGTGAAGCGAGACCTAAGGAGGAGGACGCGAGATGTACTGTGATGTGGTCACTAGTTTCTCGTTTCGAGATGCAGTGCCAGAGAGAGAGATGCCTCTGATGGTCGACAGAGGATTTCTCGTATGGCGACACGGTTTATAGCACCATGGTTCTGGGGAGAACAAATCATTGTGTGTATGTGGAGGCCTTTCTACGTTTTTACATGACGGGAGGCGAGGATTTCACAGGGCAAACGCATAGTCTGTAGGCGTCTAGCTAGGGCCTGTAGCAATGCATTCATCTCCCAATTCCTCTATCCGCCGATTTCGCAATATCCGCTGCGGCCTATCGAACCGACGGCGTACTTGTCTTACAAGACCACACGGTAGCTGTATCAACCGCCATGAGGAATCACTACAGCAGTGTCCCGGAGGCAGAAACTCAAAGGTTCCTAGCCGTCACCCTCCTCCGGATCTTCGCCCTCGTTGCCCAACTCGTCCTCGAGCTCTTTGGGCACGCCCTGCACGCCGACTCGCTTCTGCGCCGCGTCGATCCCCCCCGCCGTGGCCCAGAGGAAGTAGTCCGACTTGAAGTTGTCGATCTGGTGGAAGAAGCTGTGGAATCTGGGTTTTGCATAATGAGGTCAGTAGCTGCTCCAGGCCGTGCCATCGATATGAAGAAGAAAAGAAGAAGAATAAGGAATAGCAGAGGGAAGGTAAGAGGAGAAAGAATGCGGGGCTGCAATTGGGATTGGGGAAATAAGGTTAGACTCACGAGTTCTCCTTCTCCTCTAGCTCGAAGATGTGCTGGTATATGTAGTGGTCCTTGAACTCGCGGATCTGCCGCTCGTAGTTCCCGAAGTCGAGGGGCTCGAGGCCGAGGTTGTCGACAGCGCGACGGTTGTAGTTGTCGAAGACGGGCCTCTCGAGCAGCAGGCCGAGCCCGGGCGCCTTGGGGATGCTGATGCGCGCGGGGCCGTACGACTCGGACACGACGGACAGGGGCGCGCCGCACCGCGTCGCCAGCACCGCCATCCCGACCATCTTGCGGATCTGGTGCATCATGAACGCCTGCCCGTGCACCTTGAGCGACAGCCATTGCGTGTCGTTGATCTGGATCGGCTGTGGGTCCGCCACGAACGATTTGATGGTCCGCTTCGCCGACGGGTCATCGTGCGACTTCTGGATCGTGTAGTTGTGGAAGTTGCGCGTCCCCACGTACTGGTCCAGGGCCTGCTGCAGCTGCGCTATCCGCTCCGGCGACGCCCGGTACCGCCGCTTCGCCGCCACGTAGGCGGTCTTTATCTGTCGGAGCGCGGCTTCCACCGGGCTCAGTTCCTTGGGTTTCGATTCCATGCCGGCTTTGCTTTCTTCCGTACTCGCCGTGCCTTCGGGCCCTCCGGGTGCCGATGATAGGTCGGCGGCCACCGTGGAGTCTTCTCCGGCTGTGGCGCTGGTTGGAGGCTGGGTGGCCTTGGCCGTTGCGGGGCATGTCGTTGCAGCCACGTCGTCGGAAGCCTTCCTCATCGTAGTATCTTCTGGTTCGTCCTCAGCCTTCTCGCCCGAAGCATAACCGGCAGCGTTAGGGCCCGTCGACTCCTCCTTGGCGGCCACTGCCTTTTCGGACGCGTGTATACGTTTAATTACAACGTCACGTATACGGGGCTCCAAGCTATCCAGGATTGGCTTGATGTCGTTTTCCTCAACCTCCTTCCAGTAGTCCTTGACTTCACCCAGTCGCTTTGCGTAATCCTCCTCGACGCCCTTCTCCTTGGCTGATTCGAGCACCTTCTTCCCGAGGAAGCTTTCCGGGTGCGGGGGAAGCAAGCAGTAGCTGGGCATCAGATACTCGTACCATCTGGAGTCGCACGCCTGGTAGCAGCTGAACGCATTGTTCGTCCTGTGGATCCCCCACACCCGTATCTGCGGCGGCAACGCATCGTTTATCTTCTTCACCACGTCCGGATCCTCGATGATCAGCTTCAGCGAGATCATGTTGCCGGCGGCGTGCACGCCCTTGTCGGTCCGCGCGCAGCGCACGAAGCTGGACTTCCGTGGATCGTCGGCGTTGGCCTTGGAGATGGCCTTGGCGGCCACGAGCGCCGCGAAGATGTCGCCTTCGACCGTCTTGTCCTTGTGGTTGATCTGCAGGCCGTGATACCCCGTCCCCGAGTACCCGATGAGCACGGCGACCTTGCGCTTCGGCCGCCGTTCCTCGGCCGCGATCTCCGCCTCGGGGAACGGGATGCTCATGTAGCTGTGCTCCGGTTCGCCTTCCGCGGCGGCCGTGCCGTTCTCGTTGACGCGCCTACGCTTCCTCTCCTGCCATTCTCCGTTGCGCTCGCGCCTGTTCAGGGGCCCGCCGCGGCTACTCCCTGGTTGTTAGCTGGCGTTGGCTTGGGGGCTCTGTCTGGACCGGAAGCGCTGGCTGGCATCATCAAAGTGGCTACTCACTCGTTCTTCCCCGCATTCTTGCGCTTGTTGCGACCTCGGTCCTGGCCTCTTCCCCCACCTCGATCGCCTCCGCGCCCGCGATCTGATCTCGATTGTTGATCTTTGCTGTTAGACCCCGCAGGAGTTGCCTCGGAATTGACAGGATTCGCGGCAGATACGCCGGCTTCGCTAACATTCGCAGAAGGGAGGGCCGCGTTGCCGCTGGTTTTCTCGTGCGTACCGTTTTCTGTAGCCATTGTCGGAAATGCTGGTAAGGTCGCATTATCCTTCCCGGTTGCCTACCAGGAAAAGAATCAATAGCGAAGGCCAATCTTGAGTAGCTTCGATCGGGGAAATCTTCTTATCGATAAGATCAAAACAGCTACTAGCGTTACGTATGGGATATGGACATACTGTATGCTCTAAAGCAGTAAGTGTGTTCTCAATTGCTGCAATATGTATTGCACGAAGTACCAACACCAACTCATGGTAATTTACCCAAACCTTCGCTCTTACACTCTTAACACACATCACATCCATCTGTTGTTTGTGTGCGTGCTGAACCTGCTTTTAATCTGCGGCGCCGATGAAATGTCTTGACTCCCGTTGCTCGGGACTCTCCGTATTCGCGCATCCCGTCCTTGGGCTCTGATAAAGGGTTGCACAGATATAACATATAACTTGGTGGAGTCATGACCGCGCTTAGATGTACTTCCACAAATGGTCGGAATGACCCTGAGCATCTCGGAATATATTCAGAAAGACTTTCCTCTCCACCATGCGAGAAGCCGCGGTCTAGTTAGAACTGAAGACACGCTCCATGAGTTTAATATACCCTATGACTTCCACCTAATATTAATACAGATTTAGGGCCACGGCCTCAAAATGATTGAAGAGTTCGGGGCCCTAGCATATACCACGACAAAAAGAGCGAAGTCCCATAACCGACCATGAGGTTAGTTACCAGAGAGCCACAATTCGATCAAAACCATACCCATCTCCCACTAGGAGTGTGGCCCTCGTAAACGATGCGTATGGGTTTTGGGGGATTATGGCTGCCAGGCCGTAGTCAAATCGTATGACGGCGCCCCACCAGATCCTTCGGAGCCCTTCCGACGTCGCTTAAGTTCACTCGAGAATCCCGACCGGCTCCATGGATAAATAGGGCGGGACGGCTGCCATGGTCCCCAGCATAGTTCTCGAGGTCATTGTATCTGGTTAAAATATGCGGACGGGATGACCTGGGTGCGATATCTGTCGTTGTCCGTGGCCCTTCTGGCGTCCTTGTGGGCTCTAAATAAGGGAACAGGCGCAGCAGACGAGAGCCGTCTACCAGTGCCCAGTGGAGCTGATCCTGTCCCACGGGTAGAACTGTCGCTGCTGGATCAAGCTGTCTCGTGCCCGGCGCACGTAGAGAATCCAAAAGGAGTGGTTTTACTCGTGCATGGAACCGGGATGACGTGAGTCCCCTCTCCCTTCTCGCTCAGTATCTCCCAAACTGACCATGTTACAACGCTAAGTCCTGAGATCAACTGGGCCTACACCCTCGTTCCACCTCTCATTGAGCGAGGGTTCCAGCCTTGCTACGTTGCAGTGCCGGAAAGGCTGTTTCTCGATGGACAGCGCAGCGCCGAGTTCGTAAGCCATGCAGTCAAAAAGCTTGCGGACGAGTACCCCTCGTCCGACGGCATCTCGGTCGTCTCGTGGTCCGCTGGTGCCCTCGTGACGCAGTGGACCCTGACCTTTTACCCCGAAACTCGCTCCAGGGTCAGACGGCATATCGCCCTGGGGCCCTCGTACCGCGGGTCCTGGATGATGGTGCCGCTCTTCTACCTGAACCGGTACTCGGAGTCCGTCGTCCAACAGCTCCCGTGGTCTAACTACCTGACCGCGTTGAGGAGGTTCGGCGGCACGGAGGCGCTTGTGCCCACCACTAACATCGGATCCAGCACAGATCCAGTAGTACAGCCCAGCTTTTTCGGCGAGTGGTTCAAGGGCCGGCACGATTCCTGGCGACTGAGCGGCCCGCTAGCGAGCAATGTTGATATCTTCAAAGGTTGCTTCCTGAAGGCGCTCAAAAGGGGACGATTACCGCCACTTTTCGCGCACGACTCGTTGCTGTGGGAGGCGGCTAGCCATGAAGTCATCTTCGATGCCCTGGAGAATAAGGAGACGTATATCGGGACCGCTGACGCGATCGGGCCGGGCGATTGTGAGAGCAGGCTTGCGCCCGGCCTTAAGCCAGAGTGGAGGAAACAACACAAGACCGTCCTGCCGGAACTCTTCATTTACGCACAGACTCTGTCGCTCCGCGGATGGCCTGAGGTGCCGCTATACGACTATGCTTCAAGCAAATGACATATACCACCCTCCCGGGACCGCCGCTAACACGTTGCTGCACAATACAGCTCCATTAGGAGATTATGCTAGTGGCATGGGATGTTGCTCGTCAAGAAAGCAACTTCACAAAACGCATTTCAAGCTTCATATACACTTCGACTCTACAAAGAATAATCCCACTCCAAACTTTCCCTCAGGTCAGCCTTATAAGTGGGCTCACATAGAGCTCAAACCAATTTTACGCGGCGAAGGCCCAGCGTGCTCAAGATCCTCGAGTAGTTGCCACTAAAACCAAGAGTCTTCCAGCCCTCGCCATTGCCCGAATCTGACGCCCCCAGAATCTTATCCCATTGCGATTCCGAGGGCTTGTACTTGCAATTGAACTCGTCGATGATGCACTGAGCCTCATTCCGCATCATTCCGTGCACATAGGCGTCTCCGATGAACTCGTAGTATTGGGCGTCGTCTGCTTGCGAACGGGTCCGCTTCTCGTTTCCGTTGACCTTCGTTTGTCCGTCGCCGGAGGACGGGCTCCACGGGCGAAGGACGACGCAGAGTAGATATCCTGTGAAGACAGCAATCTCGTCCCCGACCTTGGCAAGGCGATCAACGACGCAGAAGTAGCCATGCCTGGTTATGGCGAAGCGGAACTGGCCAGCGACTCTCGATGTCCTGAAGCAAGCGTCGAGTAAAGGGAGTTTCTGCTCCCCATTACCCCCGTTTACGGCGCCGTTTCCTATCCACCGAACCCAATCATCCCAATTGTCATGAACGAAGCGAGGATTGGCGATGTTTCCTTGAGCGTCTCGACCGAGTATAATTGTAAGCTTGTAAGCGTCGGATATAGATTCGCCATTCAAGTACGTCTGGTGCTGGAGCGTGGATAAATGGCGGAGGTCTTCTTGGATGATGTCAAGATAGGTAGTATTAGAACCAGGTACCTCATCTAGAAGCTTGCTGACATATACGATTTCGTCGGACATCGTGCACTTGACACTAGCGTAGCTCTGAAAAAGCTGTTTTCGGGAACCCTTGAAGCCCTTGATCTCCGGTGGCAGGGTTACCCTCCGCTTGTGCGACTTTGGGAGCTGATGAACACTCCCGACGGAATCCGGTCGCGGGAATCCTAGGCCGGGTACACCGCCGCCGGGCATCCAAAGTGGATGCTCCCTTATTGAGTATTCCTCGCTTCCTCCTCGGTAATCTGGTGCCCAAGAGGGCAGGATGCTCCCCGGTTCATGACGTGCTCTGCCGGCCGCGTCCAAAAAGTCGAGCCAGCCATTCTCCAGACATATACAAGCAACTTCCATGTAGATTATCTGCCAGGGTACACGGTAGTCGACCTCGATCCATTCGTTGGAGTCCGTCGCGAGGTTCTGCAGAGAGAAAACCTTATCCCGCGGGTCGGTCGCGCCGAAACGACGCGCGCTGGCTAGCGTCTGGAGGAGATAAATGGCTGTGCGGTGTATGCCGTACAGGTCATTGAAGATCCGGGCCCGGAACTTCTGTATTTCCACCACGGCCGACAGGTTGTTGAAGACGTTGCCGAGGGCGTCCTCGATATAGTCAGGGTAACCCCCCGCCTGCCTCGGGTGCATTATCCAAGCGAGCGAGAAGAGCTGATCCCACTCGATAGACTGCGCGCCACAGAACACTCGCGTATGGCGACACAGCGCAGCCTCCTGCTGGATCCAGACGCGGTTGAACCAGGGCCGCTGGAGTAACCTCAGGATCGCGAACGCGAGATCCCTGAACGCCTTGGTCTGGTTGCGCTCATCGAAGAAGTACGTCTTGCCCTGGAAGGAGGACTCCAGGAGGGAATCGCCCGGTGCCTCGATCACGGCCATGTACTCTTTGACTAGCGCCTGGTGGTCCAGCGCCGCGGCGTAGTCCATGGCGATCCGGCTCGACTCGTCCGGCGGCCCAAGCCAGACGACGACGTTCCGGGCGCTGCGGTAGATCTCGCTCATCATGGAGACCTGCGCCGCGCGCTCGTCGAGGTTCGACTGGTCGATGCATATGGCGTCGATCCAGATCGTCCGCGGCCGGTCGGGCAGGCGGAGGCCGTCCAGCATTGAGAAGGCGTTCCGCTGGATCTTCATGCGCGCGCCGTTGCAGGTGATCGTCTGCGGGTCCTCAGGGGAGCCCCAGGTATACGACATCGCTTCATATTGCCCGGTTGCGTCTCCGAGGGTGGTTGGGACCAGCTCGCATGCGATCGCCTCTCCTGGGCGCCCCGCTTTGAGTTCGAGCAGGCGGAGTGGCTGTTGACCCTCGAGCGGCTGGTAAAGCAGTGAAACGATGTCAGCATTCCAGAACTCCATTCTGCTCCCGCATATTGTGAACTAGATGCTGTGGTAGCTTCAACGCTGTTCAATTCGTTGGGGGGACTCCAGTTGTCCCTTTAGGTAGCAGTGGGTACATAGGGTGGAAAGCATCAGAGCTGAACTTCCCTCCGCCTTGCAGGTAGATATGGAACCCCGTGAGATTTTGGGGCGCGCTTATATTGCGCCTTACTAAGGCCCCCCACGCAAGCAGAGAAAAAAGGGAGTCTCGGGGCTGAACCGGGCTTACTATTACTTGCCCGTGGCCATTGTGCTTTTACCAACGCCTCTAGTCCCACTTAATACCCGAATCTAATATAAGGCGCCATAAGCGACCACAGGCTAATAACCCATCTTGAATAAGGAAGGTTAATGTTGTATATCTCTTTTGCCTTCCGACTGCTTTCGTCAAAGTCCCCCGGATTTACAGTCAACCGCCTTGCATCGTTCCCTTGAGTCTAATGCGTCGACCTGGAGAGTTGGACACGTCGAGATATTGAACAGTATTTGGGTTCATTCCATGGCTTATCCGCTCCTATCACAATAAGAAAAGTAGCTGTTCCAACAATTTCCAGGGAGACCTCCGAACTGTCTATGCCACTAGGTCGCCCCGTGTAAAGATACTTGGCATTGCACAGATATAGTTATCTAATGCTGACCATTTCCTGGGACCATCTTAGGCAATGGCTTTGGGCGTAGTCAAACACTGCCTTGTCGCATCTAGGCACAACGCTTATACGGCGAATGTATTAGCTCGACAGGCCGAGGTCATCGCACTGAGCCACCTAAACCAATTGAACAGACGAAACTTCAACATCGCTAGATCATGCTCCTTTTCGCAGACGTAACGGATAATTCACCCCTATTTAAGGCGCAAAGCAATCCACTCCGCTCCAGCCCCACCAGGGCAAAGTTGATTGCAAGGTGTCCACCGACTCAGAATGTTGGTAGATCTATATAGGAAAGTTCCAAAATCAATAGTATGAACGTCACTGAAGTGCTGAATATGTATCTATTTCTATAGGGAAAGTCAGACGGTTGCGTCCAGGCGGAGCCATAGTATGTCAACGAGCGGGCCACTAACTATGACTATCATATCTACTGGGGCTACCTTCAATGGATGGATACCTGTTCGTCCAGGTGGATAGATTACGCCATAAATTTCGCAATATTATGGCCACACGATAAATCGTGTGGAGCAGGTTTCAACGTTGCCCCTATTCAGCCGAATTATGCGGTAGGAGTGAGATATGCCACGTGATTAACATCCACCTGAACCTCGGGGATCTCTCGACAGTAAATCTAACAATGAGCCTGGCGTACGATTTAACGGACCCTTGAGGCGTACTGGGACTTGATGAGCATCGATTCCGTCGTCACTCTCACGTCGGCCCGCGCCAATAGCTCGAGCAGGGTGAACGAGTTAGCAGCCGGTTTTTCCTGTCTCCGCTGGCACCTTTGTAGGGAGGGAAGGGTTAGAGCTCCCCGCGGAACTGGCGTTTAACATGTAAGTGGCCGCGGGCGCGGAATACTGGTCCGAGAAATCACCGCGACTGTTTCGTGTTCCATGAAGGATAGCGAGGGATCTTTCAAGTTTAGTTTCGACGGCCCGGCAGGACCGAAGGTTATAGTGCCGATGCGAAACCTGGTCTCCGCGCTTTCGGGCTTCGGCGATACGTGAGCATTTTTAGTCAAGAACCAGACCAACCCGCAAAACTACCACCTCGGCGTGGCGTTCCTTCAGAGCGTCTATGTGGTCGTCGATCTGCGGAACTCGAAGTTCGCCGTGGCGGCTCCCAAACTCGACAGCGCGACATCCAACATTGTGCCGTTTGCCGGGAATGTGGCGCCCATACCCTCCACGGTTTCCGTGCCCGATCAGCCCAGGACCCTGATCACTTAGAGCGCTACTGTTTCTGAGATGCCGACGGCCACGAAAAGCTTCTCGGCAGCGGCGAGATTCCAATGCTCGACGTCAGGGGTATTGCAACCGCCGACCGGCGAATCGACGAACCCCGCTGGACAGTCAGATGACCCTCCAGCCGCCGGACTGACAAAAGGAGCGACCAATGGAATTGGGATCGGGGTTGGTGGGGGGTTTATACATTCGGCGTCCTCGGAGCCGTCTTCTTCTTGTCGCGGAAGCGATCGAAGAAGCAGGGCCTCGCTGCGGACAAATTCGCGAACACCGAGCTCACCACCGCCCTCCGACTTCCAGGCGCCCGTCTTCCAGAAATATCCGGCGGAAATGGGCGCACAACCTGGGACATATGAGTTGCCCCAAGAGGGGCTCCCGGCCGAGGCAGACGCTTCACCACCTCAGAGGTACCTAGCTAACGTGTACGCTGGCTTTGATACAACGAGTACACGAATATAGGATCTTGAAATGGTTCGGGCGTGCTGGAAATCAAGGTGGCTGGTAAATAAGGTAACTGGGACGCCCGACACCTGTGGCTACATATACGGGAGTTACCCTCCCATATCCATGCAATAAAACGTTCTCTCTAACTAATCAATTAATTAATTATACACTTATAACCTACATCTACTTAAACAGGTTATAAACGCGAAAAATTTAATAATCTACCTTTATATTTAATTATTCTAACTCATCTTGTTATATATATTGAAACGTACTTTAAATAAGTTCGTTATTTATTTTATTATGTTCAAGTTAGTGTCACCCGGGAACCTTAACCCCACCCCTCCATGTGCTGCATGCCTAGTTTCACTCTTTGAACGATCCAGGGCATTCTCGCGGTTCCTAGCGGGATCAATCTGGCCGATCGCCATGGTTTGCGAGTCTAACTGCTTGAACAATTGCTGCTGCTCGTGGTTTACCTGGAATAGCCCCTTCCAGGTGGGGCGATCTCCCTTATTTGTGTTGGGGAGAGCAACGACCATTCGATCGCCGCAGCCTGGTCGACCGCAGCGGCGCGGACCTCATCAGTTTCGCGAGAGGACGAAGTCGTTGCCCAGTCTCGGTTCGGTTTAGCGCCGTGCCGTACTTCTCCTAGGAACCGCCGGCCAAGCCTACCCCAGACTAGAGAAGCAATCTAAGGCGGTGCCTGGACCACAATCCAGTGGCTGTGAGGTACCAATCCGGGAAAACACGCACGACAGAGCGATCTTAGCGAAAGACTCGGGTCCACAACCCAGGCACAGTATTGCACCCGGCCCGAAGTGTTCCGCACCGATGTCAAAAACGCCCTTGTTTTTACAATGACATGATCGAGCGGGTTATCTGTTGGTGAATCATTAAATATTTCACATGTTACACATTTTTACATTAGCAAGGGCGCCAGCTGCTATATGGTGCATAAATAGTCCTTAAGCTTCAAACTTTGGTAATACATTATGCAGAGAGAATGAAAGCCCAACATCGTTCTAGACAGCCACATTGAGAAACACGTGCACGCCTCCTCCTATCATGGCTAACGGCAACCTCAAATTCCGCGTCGCCACTCCCGAAGATGCGGCTCGACTTCAGCCGCTGGTGCGTTCCGCGTATCGCGGCGAGGAAAGCAGGAAAGGGTGGACGACGGAGGCGGACCTCCTGACCGGCGAGCGCATCGACGTCGCGGGACTCACGGCCAAGATCACGGCACCGGACGGCGTGGTCCTGATCGCCACCGTCGACGAGGACGAATACGGGACGCCCGTGTCCTGCTGCGAACTCTGCAGGCGCATCGAAGACCTCGCCTACTTCGGTCTGTTCGTCGTGGACCCCCGGCGCCAGGCCGGCGGCATCGGTCGTCGGGTGCTCGCCCACGCGGAGGACTACTGCCTCCGGGAGTGGGGCGCCCGGAGGCTGGAGATGCAAGTCATCTGGACCCGCCGTGAGCTTATTGAGTGGTACGTGCGCCGCGGTTATCGGGTGACCGGCGAGACGAGGCCGTTTCCGTACAGCGAGCTGAGAAATGACGTGGCCCTCCGGGATGACTTGCATTTTCAAGTTTTAGAAAAGGGTTTAGATGCAGCCGCTGCTATGAAGGATGTATAGTTTTGTTTGTGCGTCTGCGAGTACGGGACAATCTTATATCGAATTAACCCCACGGGGTGTCGGGATCGTTGCGGACGGCGGCAGTTACAATTAGCCTAGAACTTGCGTGTTCATAGAGCTCTCGAAAGCCTCAGGAGAGATGGTTATATTAACATAACTTGCCAGTGCATTGTAGAATTGATATGTAACATTCATTCGAACTACCTTTATCGTGGCCGCTGGTATGGGCGGTTAACAGCCTGTCCAGGGTGGTTCTAATAATTGAGCAATTTCTTACCACCTAAGTGTATCTCACTGCTGTTAAGATCTTGATAACCTGATAGAAGTTCTGTTTAAAGAAGTTAAATAATTCTAGGTTTAAGGTTTGTTTTTACTGAAAGGGACTAACTTCTCGGATAAACGAACGACTTAAATAAGCGAACGGCTTAAATTTTTTTATAAATATTTTAATTATTTAACTTTAATTATATATTTCTTAATATTAATAATAATAAAAATAAACTTAATACTTTAAATTGGAAAATAAGGTTAGAAATTAAATTATACGAAATTTAATTTTATATATAAAGTTATTTAAATAACGTTATAAGCTCGAGATTATAATAAAAATATCCGAATTAATATTATCTTTAATTCGTGAAAATTGACAGGAAGGATCCAGGTCTCTTGGTGGTGTGCCACCTAGTACCTTCCTTATCTCATCTCTATGAGATACTCATGACGTTTGTCTACTTGCTAGCACTAGCTACTTAGTCTTACGGGTCTCCCACCTGGGAGACCGAGACTCTTAATAAATCATCATTCACTGAGAAACCTGCTTTACAAAAATTAACATTGAAAAAATATCGATTATTAATTATATTTTCCATTTAAATATATAAACATCTTATATTAGACTTAAATATGTTAAAAATAGAGCTAATATATTTTTTATATAATACGTTACGTATTAAAAACTAAAACATAATATATTAATAATAATATAAAACTTGTTAGCTAGCTAAGAAGTGTATAGTGCACCCTATAAACGGAAAGGTTATCTATTAATCGGCATATACATGTTCCGTAGCTAGATTGCTAAAAAGCTAAACGGGTTTTATAGTATATACAGTTAGCCTAATATAATAATATAATTAATTTTTTTTAATAATTAAAAAGTTTATTTTCTTAATTAACGTTATATATAAATAGAATAATTATTATAAAACCGATATAAGTATATTATAACAATAATAATTTATATATTTTATTAATTATAATAACAACCGTATTATTAACGTTATTTAGTATTTATAAAAAATTTAAAAATTAGAATTATTTCAAAATTCTTTTTTTAAAATATACGTTTTTTAAGATTTAAAATTATATCCGTCTTAATTAGTTACGTCTGTAACTTATTTAAATTATAAAACTTATTAACATGCTATATAAGCGAGTTACGTATATAAACGAGTCGCGCGTTTTTTTTACTATTTTAATTACTTAATTTTAATCGTTTATTTCCTAAGACCATAATATAAAACGGGCAACAAAAAAGTTAAAATAAAATTAAAAATTTAAATTAAAAAAGCACCCGCGATTTAATTATAGACAACTTTATATTATATATAATGTTTCCGAATTTACGTTAAGAAATCAAATTTACGGTAAATGTTTTCGAGCCCATATAATTTTTAATTTGCAAAAATTAATACCGACCGAAAAAATATTTACTATTGACCAAATTTTTAACCTAAATACGTAAAGGTTATTTGTTTAGCTTTAGTAGGTTAAAAATATAATTAATATATTATTAACTTAACGTATTATAAAATACGTTAAAGTTAATTAAACGTTAAATTTTATTAAACGGCCAATTTTTTTTAAATATATTTAAATTATTAACTAATTATTAATTAATTTTATTCGAAAATTTAAAAAAGTTTTGTAAATAATTTAGATTTGTTCGGTTTATAATTTTAAAATATAATATCTTAAAAAAAGGTATTTACAATTTCGACAAAATTAAATTTTTAAAAAAACTTTTTATAATAACGAATATTCTCCCTAGAGAAGACGTGACCGTATAGACAAAATTGGATAAATGATAGATTGCTACCTTAATTCCTAGGCTTTATTAAATCCATTCCTTTCGTAGACTGCCTTATTCCGCTCCTATTTACGTTAATTCTTATCAAGATTTTGGACGGTTTTCGTAATCCGGAGCAGCCGAGTAAATTATCGTTCGTAATTTTCTTTATATCGTTTCAAAATTTAAATTTCGAAGTTTTTAAATTTGTTATTATTTTCCCTTTTTTGTTTCGTTAATAATTTCGGTATAATCGTTATATTTTCCGGTATACGTTTTTGCAAAAATCGATTACCGTTAGTTTCGTAAATTAAGTTACATTTAAAGATTAAAAGCCGAAATCGATTATTTTGGAAAAGATTTTTTGGATCGACAATACTGTCGATAAATTTTGGTCGTCCGGTAATTTTTTAATAATTCTATACCGTTAATAAAACGGGTTTAATAATAATCCTGCGGCAATAAATTACCGGTATCGTATATCCGGACTTACGTAGCATAATATCTTAGGTAATTCGAAAAGCTATAAAAATAATTAAGATTAAAATTCTTAACCCCTTTCCTGGTTAATATTTAACATTTCTAACCGTAAAATTAACAAAAGTTCGGAAAAATACCAGCCTTTTATACGTAATTAAGGTTTGCCGTTAAGGTTTACTTTTAAGATTTACATTTAAGGTTTATTCTTAAGGTTTATTACGTAAAGCTTAATATCATCTAAGTTATATTATTTATGAAGCACTTTATATAAAATTAATTAAACCGAACGTATATTAATAAAAGTTCGGGCTTTTAAGAACCTTATCGAACCGTAAAATTAACGGGTATAAGGTTTATCAGGGTCGAAACTTATCGGCAATTACGTATATAAGCCTTCCAAGCCAACATTAATCGCAAAATTACGTACTTATAAAGGCCTAATAATCGGCTTTAAAGTAAGACTTTATAAGACCGAAATATTAATTTATCCTAACCATAAAACTATTAATTAATTATCGTATTCGAAAATATTAGGTATAATATTTATCGTACAAATTATATCGTATAATGATTTTTTGTATATTTGGTTCAGCTTAGAAAATAAGGCTTAAACCTATTCGACCTTGCAAAATAACGCATATAATTATTATTAATACCGAAAAACGTAAAGAAATTAAATAAACGGAAAAGAAAAAAATAAAAAATATATTAGAGTTATTTAAGTTATTAATTTTTAAAATTAAACTGTACCGTTATTTATTAACATAACAGAAAAAAACTATTTTAAGTTTTAATACCGCAATAATTTATTACTAATAACTGATTAAAAATTATATTAAATAATAATAATTAAATAATGAATAAATTAAATTTCGAATAAATTTAATATTTTAATAAATATATTTGGACGCGTATAAAAAGTTCGAAAGGTTTTCTTATTTTTAACGGTTTCGAAACTTATTATTCGATAAAATTCGAAAAATATTACGTTAATAATAATATTATTACGGTTTATATAGCCGCACATTTTTCGGATCGGCTTTAATTTTTAGAATTCTTTTTTTGTTTTGAAACGTATTTATTTATAATATATCGAAAATTTAATACGACGTTATTATACTTATATTACTAAAAAAGCTTTTTTTTGCCGGTTTTTACGATACGTTTTAATATGTTATAACGTCCGATAATATTAAATCTGGATTTATAAAAGTTAATTTAATTTTATTTAATTTTAATAACGTTTTTTTCTAAATTAAAGGTTTTTAATTGTACTTACGCCGAACGTTTTCCTATTAATTTCCGCCGATTATATTTTACGCTTTACGAAAATCTTTAAAAATATCTATTAAATAATGAAATAAAATAATATTTATAAAATCAATTAAAAATTATTAAAGTAATTTATTAATAAAAATATTTAAATCGGTTAATTTTATAATAAAAGGTTATATATATTATTATATAAAACTGCTTTTTTCGAAAGAAAATCTTTTATTTACGTAAAACAAATTCTATTTTAAATAAACGTTGTTATGAAATTGAAAATAAACGTTTTTAAAAAGAAGGAATATTTATTTTATAAAAAGAATAAATTTTTAAACCTAAAAAAATGTTAATAAAAAATGCAGCTAATAATAATAATAAAAAGTCGTCGTAAAAAAGTTAAAACGAAAAAACGAAAATATAGCGTTTATAGCAGGCCAGGATATAATACGCGTATTTATAAAAAAGTTACAAAGACGTTTAACGAAAAAAAATTCGATTGATTTAAATTAATACGATATATTGTTATTAGTTAATTTGAATTTGTTATAATAAAGTGTTAAAATCCGCGTAACTTGTTTGTGTGCGCGATTTGCTTATATAGTAAGTGTGACGGCTATGGGCTTAACCAATTATTAAACCTGGTTGTACGATTTATGTTGGCAATGGTATTGTGGAAATCTGAGTAATAAGGTGATAGTTACGTTTGGTAATAGCAGATAACCGTAAGTAATCTAGGTAACTAATTATTATTATAAGCTGGTATTATTTAAATTATAGAAATAACGAGCGTATATATCTTAATTAAGATCCGTTTAAATTCGGAAATCCTTTCGGATCTATACCTCCTAAATGCATAAATCCCCTTAGATCCGGGGATTTATTCGGATTTATATTATATAATTCAAAGTTTTGCATCGGAAACAATTTTTTAACTTTTAACTATCTGCTAATAAGCCAAACTTGGTTAGTTATAATATGATCTTTTTCTTTTTAAAATCTTGACCCTTAAAGATTAATTATTTATCACGTTTATTTAATAAATAACTTCTCTTTTTACATATTATTTTTTAAACTTTTTTATTCGTTATACCTAACCGTATTAAAAAGTAAAAATTTCGTAAACGTTTCGACCAAAAAAAAAAAACCCCCGAAAATCCTTAACTTTTTTTATATAACGGCAAGATTTCGAAATTATGGTTTATTTTTTATATTTTTTTTTAAAAAAAAATCCGTTATAATAAAAAATACGGTTCGTTATAAGAACTATATCTTAAAAAAACAAAATTATAATAATATGGGCGTATCCCTTAATTCTTTAC
>QJOA01000919.1:0-20580 GCA_004155915.1 Monosporascus sp. CRB-9-2
AATATAAAAATAAAAAAAAAAAAAAAAAAAAAAAAAAAAAAAAGAAAACGGGGATAAAAACATGTAGTTAATAATAATTAATAAAGTTTATCGGATAAAGATTGAAATCAAAAGCCGGAAACATAAATTTTACAGGAAGCTTAAATATAATATGTATATTATAAGAAAGTTATAAAAACGTTTAATAAAGAAACAATTTAATTAAGTAAATTAATATAATATAATATTATTAAGTAATTTTAATTTATTAATAAATACAAGAAGAATGATAATTTTTAAAATGCCCTAATTTAATTTTTTAAAACGTTACGTTATAAAATATAAAAATAAGTTATTTTTAAAACCCGAAAATATATATAAAATAATATAACGTTTTATATATATAAGTAAAGAATTTATATAAATAAATTATTTTCTGGTATTCTTTAATAATTTCCTTACATAATTTAATTATAATAGCTTAAATTAACTTAAATTAATCGAAAATATCTTTATTAACTTTATTTATAATTTTGCGGCAAATATACGTATTATATTAAAACTTATTACGGCTACTATATTTTTATTCCGTCCTTTTAATTTATATGCCACCGATTATTTTTTAACGTATTTAAGTTAATATTACCTTTATTTTGTATAACTTAAAACCGACCGATTGAATAATTATTTTCGATCGAATTTTATATCCAAATCCGTAAACATTTTTTGTTCGGCTTTAATACGTTAAAGTGTCGCGTAACCACTGCACCAAAAGATCATTTACGATAAGCTTATCTAAGTGTTAAGTGCAAGATTTTATCTTGCTACTTATCTAACATAAAGATATACGTCGGAAAGCGTATTAAAGAACGTATTAGGAACGCGTTAAAGAGTATAAAGGGTCCGTACGGAACGTTTTGTTGGACGTTTTGCGGGACGTATAACAAGGCATATAATCAGGCGTATCGGGCTTAATTTGGTAACAATTCGATATTTACGGAATTAAATAATTAAAATAAACGCTTTTTAAAGAAAATAAATATTTAAAACATAAGATAAAAAAAGTTTTATAATTAATAAAAAGGTTATAGTAAAAAATTATTATTAGCGGCTGCCAAAAGTAATCGGTTGCATAAAGGTTAAGAGGACGGAATAGTAATATGGTATCCGTAATAAGCCTTAATATAATATATATATTTATTAAGTTATCAATATAAATAACAAAAATATATTTAATTAATTTAAATTAATTTAAAGTATTATAATGAAACTATTTAGGTATATTATTATAAAATACTAAAATATAGGTCGTTTATATACACTTTTCTTATATATATATAAAACGTTATAAAAAAAGATTTTTATATATAAGAATTTTATAAAAAATATATATATATCCGTATTAATTTGATTTTAAAATAGAAGACCGGATTTTATTTATTTTAATAAAAAAGGTTAATTCGTATAATATAATTTATCTTTATATTAAAAAATATTAAACCTTTATTAATTAAATATATAAAATGATAAATTTATTAATAAAGTTAAAAATAGTTTTTAATACAATTTTTATATGTTCGAAATATTTAAATAAAAATGGAAATATCTTTAAAATTACCGGCTGTTTTAAGTTTTTATTCCGTTAAAAAAAATTTAAATTTCAAATTTTAAATTTTAATATAATTTTATCGTTTAATATAATAATTTTAATTTACGATTATTTAAAATTATTGTATTTATTATTAAATTAAATATTATTTATTTAATATCATTTTATAATACATATAGGAATCCGGAATAAATCTGATTTATGGATAATATATTGAAATGGAACAGGGTGCAGGGTCGGACACATGGCGTAACTAATCGGTTAGTCAACACCCCCTATGTATTTCTAGCGGTTCTTTCCGCCGGGCGTAACCCCGAGAACATCATTACTTATTTTTCATAATTTTGCTTTATACTGGTTTCAACACCAGAATACAGCTGCGTTACCTTTATTATCCCTTAAACACTGGGCTTATTCGTAACACGTTCTTCGATTATGCATTAATCAAAACCGAATCTCCCCGTCCCAATTTATCTGGCTGCCAAGGAAAAGAAACTGGATTTAGTTAACTACTAAGACAACTTTTAATTTCCGATTGTAAAACGGAAAGGATAAGGTTTTAATTAAAAGCGCGATTACGATTATAATTATATAGACTTAATAGCAACTTGCGGTAAACGACTAATAATTACGATAACAATATAACCCCCTTTCCGATTAAAAAAAAATTGTTGGATTATTTAAGTACGATACCTTACTTAAAAACATAGCTTTATTCGGAAAACGGTAAAAAAATATAAATGTAAACGGTAACCGGTATTAAAATCTAACCTAATTACCAAAGTTCTAAACCAATTATACAATTCAGAATACTATATATATTAACAGGAAAATTACGTAATAAAATAAACTATAAAATTTACTTAATAAGGGTTAAAAAAGCCAAAATTATATCGCTAATAACGTAATTATTAGGATTTGGACTAATTAAAATAAATGCAACAACGACAAGATTAACGGTATAAACAAAATAATAAACATAAGCAAAAAAAAAAATTAAGGTTATAAAACCATTTATTTTATATACGAAAAAAAAATTACCGAAAAAAAATAACCTTTTTTAATATAATACAAAAATTAAAAAAAAAACGTTATATAATATATTTTAAACTTTTCTAACGTTAATCGGGCAGTATTTTATTTATTTATTATTAAACGGTATTATTTAAAATTTACTTTTTTTTATTAAATTTAAGTATTATAACGCTTAAGTTAATAATAAAAATATTAATTAGCAAGTTAAAAGAAATGCGGTTGAATAATTAATAATGCAGTATTAATTAAAATAAAGCTATTAAAACGATTAATAAAAAAAGTGTACCTAAAATAATTATTACGGATAATTATTTACTTCATACCTAAATATATTCCCGGTAAAACAACATTTTACAATCTAAATTATTTAAGAATTAATAAGATTAATTGATTTGAAATAAATTTTCATAAATTTTCCAAAAATCTATCGAAATTTTTTAAAATTATTACTTAAATGTGATTATAATACGGATTATTGTTAATACCAAACTTTTCTAATTTTACGAAAAATTAAAACCTTACCTTAAATACGATTATTTAATACCGATTAATAAAAAGCCTTTACGATAATAAATTTAATAAAACTAAATTCAGGAATAATAATAATCCGATTAAATCCTTAAAACTTATTAAAAATTTAAGCATATAAATATTCCTTAAAATTATTATTAAAATACCGAAAAAACGAAAAGTTTTATAAAGGTACGAATCTTTAAAATTATTTATAAAGTTTATAATATTTATACCAAACGTTATACCTTTCGGATAAATTAATTAACCCGAATACGGTTTCCTTATATTTATTATAAATAAGCTTTCGTTTTTTATAATTTTTTTAAATCCGTTAGCCTATCCGGACCCTTGCTTTTTAAAAACCGGAATTACCGATTAAATTAAAAGAATTACTTAATTATATAAAAAATATAAATTTAGGAAATTTAAAATATTTACCGAATTATTATTTTAAACTAACAGTATTAACAAAAAAAAAGCAAATCAAAATAATTATTAATAAAATAATTAAATAAAACGACGTAATTAAAATCGTTTGGAAAATTTTTAAGTTATAAAACATAAAGGAAATTTAAATTATTAAAAATGGATTAAGGATTTTAATTAAATAAATTTAACGAAATAACCTTAATCAAATTTACGATTATTGCCTAAAATATGCCGTTAAGGTAAAAAAACGTTTTAAAAAAAGTTAAGCAAAAAAAGTAATTAATTAATAAAAACGAATATATTAAAAACTTATTAAAAAGATTATTAACCGGTTATTTCGAAAACAGTATTAATAATTCGAATATATAACTTAAGAATTTATATATAATAATTTACGATAAGGTTTCCAGATTAATTAAAGCTGGACCATATATAAAGCTATATTTTTTAAATATAAAAAACGTAAGCAATAATATAAAGACGTCCATTTCAACATTAAAAAAAAATTTAAGGATCGGCTTTATTCGGCTTAATAGCCCAGATAATAACCATAAAAAAGTTTTCGTTTACGATAATTATTATTAAGCCGGATTAATTAAGTATCGGAAATTATAAACGTATTATAAAAGTTAAAAATTAACCAAATTTAATAAATCCAAAACCGAAAAATAACCCGGATATTATAATATTACGTTCCGCTAAAATAAAAAATACCTTAAATATATAATTATAATACCGACCCGTTAATTAATATAATTAATTTCCAACCGGATAAATTTAATTAATTAAATTCTTACCGTAAATAAAATAAATACCGAAATTAAGAAAATTACCGAAACGGTTACTAAAATCGTATTAAACGTTTTAATAATTTTAATTAAGATATTTATTAATTTTGCCAAAAACCTGGATAAAATATACAAAAATACCGCTTATTTATTAATATAAAAACTATAAAATTAATTTTACTTCCCAAAAACGGTTATACCATCTTTCTTAAAACCTTAAAAAATAAGGTTACCTTAAGTATAATTTAATTCCTTCAAAATTTTAAAAATTTAAACGATTAAATAATAAATTTTAATTTTAAAAAATATCTTAAAATAAATTTATGGTTTACTAACCTTTTTTGCCCGATTTAAAAAAATACGATACTTTAATCGGCAAAACGACATTTTCCGGGGCGTTAATAATTAATTAATTAACCCCGACCCGGATATTATTAATTTAGCTAAACTTTAAAAATATATTACGATTTTATAACCAAATCGATAAAAATTCGATATTAATTAAACCAAGGTAACCGAAATTAATATAACCTATTTCGTTAACCATAAAAAAAAACCGTTTTATAAAAAGGTATTTTTATACGAATAATTATAAAACAATTTTATCGAAAATAAAGGTACCCGCCATTTAAAAAAAAATTCGACCCTTAAAGATTAATAACTTTAATTAACTAGCGGTATTTACTAAGGTTATAATAACCAAACGATTTAAAAATAAAAAAAAACCAACTTTAAAAGTAAAAAAAAAAAATTAATTACGAAATTAACGATAATAATTTAATATTTAAAGGATTTATATTTCATAATATAAAAATCGGCGCTTAAATAAATAATACCTTTCGGATAGATATTAATATCTTTTAAATAAACGATATTACCTAAACGAATAATACCTTTATTTATAAAAGCTTAATCGATAAACATATAATTAAATTTTAAAAAATGAAAATCCGAAAAAACTTTAAAAAAAATTGGAAATTATTGGGCCCGAATTAATCAAAATTTGCCTAAATTTCGGAAAAACTTCCAAAATTTTTATAGCTATTAAAATTTTAAAAATATTTAATCGCAAAAATACGGAAATAATTAAGATAAATGAAATTAAATTGTAAAAATTAAAAATTTTAAAAATAAAAAAACCCTTTAAAATCCTTATCATAAATATCGATTATAAAGCAAAAAATTAAAACAAAAGCCAAAATTTTATCGGTTTAATAATACAATTTAATTAAATACATTATTTCGTTATTTAAATTAATAATTAAAGTAAGCCATAAAGATAACGAAAATTTAATTAATAAAATTATCGATGCCGGAACTAAATTTAACGTTATTATCACGTTATGCGTTAAACGATATAAATTAGCTATATAATAAACGCACATATTATTTATAATCTTTAATTTTTAAAAAAGAATTCCGTTTAAAAATATTATCGAAGTATTTGTTTAATTAGCTAACCGATTAATTACGATTTTTTTGTTTATCGTTAATAACCATTACGTGACGTAATTATTAATATTAAGATTTAATTTTATAACCAAATAGAAAATAACGTTAAATATAAACCCGGACGTAATAAAAGGAACTTTAAAATTTAGCCCGTTAAAAATCATTATTTTTTTATTCCTTGCCGGAAAAATTATGCATAGTATCCGTATTAATAAAAAACCTAAAAAAAGCAGGCGGTAAAATAATAAACCGTTTTATTAACGAAAACAAGCTTATAAACGAAAATAAAAACGAATATATTATAAGCCCTTACGTTTTTTTAATTAATAATATATATTAATTAAAACCCCAGAACAATTTAAAAAGCTATAAATAATAAGCTGAAACCCGGAAATATTATTCTAAGCTAATTTAACGATAAAGAATTTACATATACCTTATATAAAATATTATAAAACAAAACGCAACAAAAAATTAATAATAATCGGATTATAGAAATTAATATAATATATAAGCCGAAATAAAAAAAATGGGTTTAATTAATAATATATTATTAAACGGATTAATATTACCCAGAAACCGGAATTAAAAAATTAAAAAGTTTAAAAAAACTTAAAATACTATTAATTAAAATAAGAAAAACTAATAAATTTGATATATTATTAACTGCTTTATTTTTTAAATTTATTACTATATTACGAAATACCCGATTTATTCAGAAAAAAGTTAAAATTATTTTTAATTAACTTAATAATAAATTTAACCATATTAAAAAAACCTTATTTAAAAAAATACTTTTTCGTAAAAAGGCTACCTTAATTTAAAATTGGCAAAATTAAAATTAAATTAAATCGAATATTATATTAAATTATAAAATCCGAATAATCCCTTATAAAATATTGGAAATTAAAGGTATAATAATACCGGCTAACCTTAAAAATAAATTAATTAAAATATTATAAATACGTATTTAACAAAAAATATTTAAATAATTTTACGCCGCGTATAAAAATACTTAATTCCTTATCGAAAAAAAAGAACGGTAACCTGTAACTAATTAATTCTGTTACCAAATTAAATATTATTATTTTGCAAAATGCCTTTATATTAAAAAGTTACGACAAGCTTTCCGCGGATTTTATTATATATTCGTTAATTATTTTAATAAACTTTTTTTCCGGTTATAATTAGGTTATATTAACCCTTATTAATAAAGATCCTATTACTTTCGTAATACCTTTAAGATTTCTTAAATATATTAATATATTTTTAAGATTTATTAACTTTATTACTTATTTTTGCCGCGTAATAAGGAAAATTCTTAACGATTTAATATTCGATATTACCCGGCTATTTGTCGACGACGTCGGTATTAAGGACCTAAAAACAAAATATAATAACGAAAAGATCTTTCGCGGAATTCGGCGATTTATATACGAGCATATCGTTAACATAAATAAGACCTTTATTAACTACAAGTTTGCTAATATATCGATCAATATAAAGAAGTTTCAGTAATGCTAGGAGATAACCGTTATAATGGGATTTCTCTGCGGGACTAATGGACGGCGACCGGACATAGCCAAGGTGGAAAAGATCCTGGAAATTCCGCCATACAAGAACGTTTTAAAGGTTAGAGCTTTCCTGGATATCGTTGTTTATTACCGGATTTTTGTTATATACTTCGCCACCAAGACCGAGCCCCTTATACGTTTACTCCGGAGGATGTAAAGAAAGCGATTACTACTGCCCCGACCCTAGTTACTTTGGATTATAGCCTTACTGCAGGCAAAATCATTATAAAAACGGACATAAGCAAAGACGGCTTTGGAAATATTCTTAATTAAATGATTAATGGTGTCAAGCATTCCGCGCGCTTTAAAAGTGGTACCTGGAAAGGCGTTAAATTAAATTACGATGCTGGCAAGCTGGAATATCGAGCTGTTTTTAAGATTTTAAGAAGATTCCGAAACCATATTACGGAGTCCGATTTGTACTAAAAATTGACGCCAAAGTATTAATGATTTAAATTAATAATTTCTTAAGCTTTTCGCCTAAAGCTATGTTTATCCGTTAGGTTACTTAAATAAAGATATTTAATTTCGAAATTAAGCATATTTTTAGCAAAAAGAATTTAACCGCCGATAATTTATCCCGAAACCCGTTTAAAGATTTTAATACGCTGAACGATTAATAAAAGGAAAAAATCGATAATTTTATTAATATTAACGAAATATTATTCGGTTTAACCTTATTTTAACCGGTATAACCTTAACTTTTATTAAAACGGACAAATAAGGATCTTGTATTAAGAACTAATTTAAAAAGTTACAAAAATACGTTAAGTTCCTTATAATATTAAATCTTTTTAATCGGTTACGTAAAGTTTTAATAAAAAAACCCCGCTTGTAAAATTAAAGCATTAAATAATTCTATTTAGGACGGTATTTTGTAACATAAGGCGGATAAGCGATACGGTAACCGTAAAGTTGTCGATATTAAACGAAAGCAATTCGTAATAATTAAGTAATGTTATAAAAATTATAGTTATAAAAGACGAAATTTGACTTATCGTTACATAATAATTTTATATTATTAATGCAAATTATTTAGCTATATTCGGAAAATAATACGACTATATATAAAATAATAAAAGGTCACTAATTAACGGTTCGAAAAAAATTGCGGCTTTTAATAATTTATTAATATAATTATTATTTAAATAATTAATGTTTAATTTATACTTAACGATAACGGTTATAAAGTTACGGTTAAAATAAGATACGAATTATCCGATTATTTAAAAATTAAAGCTTTACGTTTTATTACGTTAACAGTAATTCAAAGATTTTTAAATAAGCATATTTTTTACCGACATAATATTCCGATTAAAATTAAAATAAATAATAACTTTAAAAATAAGGGCGAAATAATTAAAGCTTATAATATATTCGGAATTTAACAAAAGGTTAAAGTTACGTATACCGCCTAATAATAAGGCTTAATTTAAAAAGAATACGTTCCGATCGTTAAAGGTTTAATAAAAACGATAAATAGTACCGGCAAAAAATGAGTTAAACTTTTGCCTAAAATAGTCTCCGCCGATAATACCATTATAAAAAATTACGGCCTAAATTTATATAAATTATTATACGGGTAAAAAACGCTTTTACCGATCGAAACAATTTTGCCGATATGGAAAATTATAATATAAAATTTTAATATTCCGAAAAAAGATTTAATTATTTAAAAGATTCAGCTTTTAAAAAAGAAAGTTAAGGACGTAACTATGGTTATTAAAGTTATTATTAATTAACGTCGTAAAGTTATTAAATTTGTAAATTAAAGAAACGAAAAAAAAATAAAAAAAAATTTAAAAATAAACTATTTAATATTATTATATAATACGTCCCGATATATAAATATGTCTAAAAATATAATTTTTAAATATTGCTAAACTAACCCGTATTTAATTAATAATATTATTAATTTAGGTATTTATTGCTTAAAAAATTAATAAAATAAAATTATAAAAAGAATTTTTATTAATAAATTAAAATAATTTATAAAAAACGAAAAAAAATATTTAAAACCGATTCATTTACAGAAAAAAGATTGAACGAGATTATATACCGATTAACCTAATAATAGAATATTGGATACCTTTAATATTATTAATATTAAATTATTAAAAAATAGCAGCTTAAAACTTTAAAACTTATAAAAATAAATATTAAAGTATAAATATTTAATAATTAACTTAAAGGTTACTTAATTATAAACGATAATAATATATCGGAAATAAACTGATTAAAAAAACGAAACAAATTAACGTAATTAATTACGAAAAATTAAAATATAAAAATTTTATTACGGCTTATTATTATTTTTTTATTATTATTTTATATAATACTTATTATACCTTGTTTGTAATTAATACGTTTAATTATATTTACCCGGTATTAAGAATTCGAAATATATTTTTTAATTTTATTCCGAAATTAATTTTTGTCGAGTATTTTTATAATCGGATATGTATTATTATAAATATCCTTTTTAATTTATAATAACCGTTTATAATTCTCCTTAAAGTTTTCGAACCGATTATTCCGGAAAATATAATTATAATTTTCGATAAATCCAGAATAATTATTATAGAATTTTCCATAAAATCCCGGAATCGATTAATACTTAAAATATAAGTATATACCATATTAATCAGGTTATTATAATATTTTATGTCGTCGTTTATATAATTTATACGGAATAATATTAAATATTTCGAAAATTTAAATAAATAAGTTAATAATATATTAATGGTTTTTGGTAAGCAAAAATATAAAAGAATTTATAAGCCCGGCCCGAAATATCTCGACGAATATAGGATAAAACGGTAGTTTTTTACCTTCGTTTTAAAGTATAACGATTATATTAAAATAAGTATTTACGGTTATTTAAAAGTTTTCGCCCTTAATTCGTTATCGTATATACCGACAGGTAACTAAACCGTCAACTAAGTTAATAAATATAACCTTAAATATTTTATATTAATTAATAAAAATTCGTTAAAAATCTTATAAAGGATAAAAAGTATTTACCTTAATATGCTTAAGTATTACGTAATATATAATACTTTAATCGCTTCAAAATTAAGTTAATTTTTATTAACGTTTAATGTAAAAATTAAAAAAGCGTAATATTTTAATATTTAAAAAAGGTTTAAGAAACCGATTAATAATACGTAAACCTATTAAATTAATCGAAGCCGTTAATAAAAACCCCGAAATAATATTATAAAGTTAGAATATTTTAAAAGGTAAAAGTATAACCGATACTGATCGGCGATTACCGGTTATTTGCTTAATGGTATTTAGAATTAAGTTAAGTATTAAATTTTTTGTTATTTCGATTAACGGCAATATATATTAAGATAACTAAGATTTAGGAAATAGTAAATTATTTATAATCGGTATTTTAAATAATAAAGTATTTTAATTAAGTATTATATTACGCAATTTATATTAAAAAAAAGTTAATTCGTAAATAAGTGCCCGTCGATATATTAAATTTTAAAGCTTACGGATATTATTAAGGTTATATAATGGTTTAATATCCCGATTAATAATTAAGGCTTTATTAATACGTTAAGTTATAAGTTTAAAAATATGGTCGTATTTAATATAACCAAAACTTTATAACGTTAAGTAAAAATATATCCGAATTTACGTATATTTTGTTTAACCTTGTAATCGACGGGCTTAATATTATTAAAATTTAATAACTTATTACCTGATCCGGATTACTTTTTAATAAACAACTTTTTTATAAAGTTAACAAATTTACCTAAGTTTATATTTTTACGAAAATTTCAAGTATTACGTAAATTTAATAATATACGGAAATTTATAATGATATTAATTAAAACGATAAGAATAATTATATATATATTTGGATATATATTAAGTTTTAAAAATAGATATAATCGGAAAGGAAAAATTGGTATAGTTTATAGGAAAAATGTTATAAAAAAGTATAAATATAAAAATAATTATATAATTAATCAAAAAAACGTACCGACGGCCATATCCATTTTATATAATATCGGATAAAATTAAAAAAAAAATTTCGGCGTATACGTTTTTTATAATAAAATTTAATATGTTAACCTTATATGCATTTAATTAATTACGTATATAAATCGGTGTTATTTTTTAACAAATTCCTGCATTTATATAATTCGACATTTATAACTTACTTATATTTCCATATATTTGTACTTAAATATAAATATATTTATATCCATATATACTTATATATTATATATTACCTTTATTTATTATTATTATTACCCTTAATTATTATATATCGTTTTAATCGTAGCTGCATATTTTAATTAGCTTAGTATTAAGCTATAATATCGTTATCTAAAAAGCGTATTATATAAAGTAAAAACGAAGGATTTAAAAAATTAAGTATATTATATTTTAAAAATCTTAATTAATCCGTTAATATACCTATATAGGATATCGATGATATAAATTACATATTATATAAAATGTCTAATAAAAGCCGTACCTCTTATTTTTTTTATAATATTAACCCCGGAGTTATATTTTAATTAATTTATTTTTATTACTTTATATGATAAAAGTAATACCCGTTTATAATAAAAAGCCATTTTACTGTTTTTTTAATTTAATAAATTTTAAAGTAACGCGGTATCGGCCGGATTATAATAAATCTTAAGAATTATGCAAGATAAAAAATATTTACGATTATAATATATTATAATAATTATTTAAATAATTGCCATAAATGCTTTAGTTAAAATTATGGCCGTTATTTTAAAAGCCGGAAAAATAATTAATAAAGGTTAAGCTATTATTATCTTTAGTAAAATAAAATAAAAATAATCCGGGCTTATAATCCTAAATACGTTTAAACCGTGATTTAACTTAAGATATTAATTAATAATAATAAAACAGGTTATTAGGTTAATATATTATATATTCGATTAAAAAAAATAATCGTACTTTTTAATACTTACTTATGCGAAAAACGTATGAAGTTATTTTAATAAAAATCTAAAAAGGCTTAAGAAAACGTATTATTCGGAAATTTGCCTATACGTATAATAATTATTAATATACCGTTTTAAAATATATTTTAAATTTACGGTTTATAAATTACTTACGCGTTTTATTTTATTATTTGTAATTTAAAATAATAAAATAAGTTTATATTATACGAAAAAGGCGTTATATTAAATAATATAAAAAAAAGATTAAAAAATACCTTAAACTTAAATTAAAATAAAAAAATATCCTAAAGCCCGTAAAATTATAATTTAATAAATTTTTATTCCCGTTTAACGATAACAATAAAAAGGCAGATATTAATAAAACTTTAAATCCTAAAAATGTTTAATAAATAAACTTAATTCCTTTTAATAAAAAAAACCATTTTAAAAAAACGACTTTATAAGTTATTACGATTCCGATATTTTCTTTATAACTTATTCGTCCCAAAAACATATTACCGATATAACCCCTTAAGCTTATTTTTAAACCGAAATATAAATTTTAACCGGCCGTAAATAATCAACAAATATAAACGATAATAAAGGGTCGGTATAATATACCGTATAAATAAGTAAGAAATACTTATAAAATAATAATATAACGACCGGAACTATACTTTCTTTAAGGTTGGCCTAATTAGCCCAAATATAAGATATCGATCGTTAAAAAAAAAGGATAAAGTATAAAAGGAAAAAAAAAAAAGTTAAATAATGCGAAAATTTGGTTAAATGTAAAAAACGAAGTTTTAAATTAAGAAAGTTGGAAACAAACCATATAAACGGTAACTAAATTAATTAATAAGTTTTATATATGTTTTATAAAATTAAAAATTAATTACGTTAAATTTTTATTTAATTATTTCTTAAAATAAATTAAGAATAATTTTATTTTAAAAAAAAGGTTAAAATAAAGCAAGGTATAAGTGTGACGGCTATGGGCTTAACCAATTATTAAACCTAGTCGTACGGTTTATGTTGGCAGTGGTATCGTGGGAATCTGAGCAATAAGGGGATAGTTACGTCTGGTAATAACAGATAACCGTAGGTGATCTGGGTAATCAATTGTTATTGCAAGCTGGTGTTATTTAAGTTATGGAAATAACGAGCGTATATATTTTAATTAGGATCCGTTTGGATCCGTTTATCCTTTCGGATCCATATTATATAAGTAAACTGGATCCTTATAGATCCGGAGATCTTTTCAGATCTATACCTCCTAAATGCATAGATCCCCTTAAATCCGAGGATTTATTCGGATTTATGTTATATAATCCAAAGTTTTGCGTCGGAGATAATCTTCTTAACCTCCGACCGTCTGTTAATAAGCCAAGCTTGGTTGGTCATAATACGATCTTCCTTTTTCCAAGATTTTTACCCTTAAAGATTAATTATTTATCGCGTTTATTCGGTAAATAATTTCCCTTTTTACATATCATTTTTTTTTAAGATTTTTATTCGTTATACCTGACCGTATTAAAAAGCAGAAATTTCACAAGCGTTTCGACTAAGATAAAGAACGTAGATTTTTAACCCTTTTTATTTAATAATAAGGTTTCGAGGTTATATTTTGTTTTTCGTATTTTAAAAATAAGGAAAAATGCGTTATAATAAAGAACGTGGTTCGTTACGAAAACTATGTTCTAAAAAAACGGAGTTGCGATAATACGAGCGTACTTATTAATTCCTTACGTAATATTACTTAAAAATCGGAACGTATAAAACGTAAGGAAACTTTGGTTAAAAAGCGATTATTCCGATCGCAAAAAGAAATAAATAAATCAATCGTAGGTTTTTAACGATTACGATAATAACGAGAATTTTTTCGTATTAAAGGTATCGAAGTAATAAATCGCGGGCTTTAATCCTTGAACGAACTGGAAAAATAAGAAAGGTTAAAAGCTAAAACGGCTACGCGGGTTACGTAAATCGTTTAAATTACGAAATAGTCGATTAATTTAAAACTTTAAGGAATTAATTAAGTACCGTTAAATAACGTAAACTAAGACTTTAACCTTAACGGCCCCGGCGTTATTAATAAAAGTTTTTTTAAAAAACGTTAGGCGTTCGTAAGGTTTTTTGCGGGTTTTTAGGTATTTTCGGAATCTGGGTAATTTTTTTACTTAATTAGGTATTAAATAAATTTATTTTATTTCCGTATATTTAATATTTTTTTTGTTTCGTAAACCGGTACATTTTTTATAATTGCTTTCTTTCGCCTTATATTAACTTTAATCGTATTTGCTGTTAACTTAAATAAAAAAATATAAAAAATTAAATAAAATTTAATTTTCGGTAATAATTTTAATTCGTAATAATTTTTTCAAATTCTTTTAATAATTTTATATAAATTAATATATTTAAAGTTAAGTGTTTTATTAAGTTATTTTATTTAAATATTTTTAATAATTAAGTAAACTATTTCCCTTTTCGAAAAAGTTAATTTTTTTAACCTTTTTTAATTATAATATTTACTTATTTAATTACGTACAAATTTAAATTTTATTTTTATTTCGGTATATAATTACTTTAATTATTTTAATATTAAAATTATTTTAACGTTAATTAATTTTTTATATAAATTTTTGTAAACTTTTAATATAAAACTAAAATTAGTAATTATTAACGTCATTTTAATATTTTCGTAATAATTAATGTTATAAGTTAACTATACAATTAATAACTTTTCGACCTAATTATTTTATTCGTAATTAATATAATATCGTAAATACGTTTTTAACGTTTAATTAATTTTTTCCGTTTATCCGTTTATTTACGGTTTAAATACGCTAGATAATTTATAATTTAATTTAAATTTAGTTATTAATTTTTATTAAAATTTTAAAATAAAAGTTATACCTTTATTTAATATAGTTTCCGTTAACAATTTATGGGTACTTAGGATATATCAAAAAAAAATATATATAAATTATTTTATATCGGTATTTTCGTTATAAAGTAAAAAATAAAAAAATTTCGTAAATCGATTAACGATTACGAAAATATTATTATAATATATTTTTATAATTAAATCTTTTAATATAAAAAGTTTAATAATAAAATTAAATATAATAAAATTTTATAGTCGCTTTACGATTAATAATGGTTATCGCTTTCCGTAAGGCTTATGTCGTCGTATCTTTATTTTAACGCAAATATCGTATTATCGTATTATTTTTTATACGGTTAATTTTATTTTAAAAAAATAATATATCCGTTATAAACGTTTTAAGGTTTTGTAAATCCTTAAGTATTTATGTAATTAATATTTATATATATTTCGTATTAAGTTTTTTTAAAACTTTTTTAACACCTAAATTTTATTTATTTATTATTTTTCGGGTAAGTTATTATTATATTACTATATACGTTAATATATATTAATTAAAAAATTCTTTTCGTAATAATTTGTTATTATCGTAAGAATTGTTTAGGTATTTTATCGAAAATTATTTATTATATTTTAATTTTAGGTTTTTTTAAACTAAGTCGTTTCCTAACTACGTTTACATTGCTATTTTCTAATTTTTTATAACAAATAATAACGTAATTAAATTTAAAAAGATATTTTACGTAATATAATTATTTTCCGATTAACTTTCGTATTATAAAAAAGGATATAATATTTTTATAATCCGTATATACCTTAATTTGGTATATACTATCCTTAAGATAATATTTAAACTTTTTAAAAATATTAACGATAATTAAAATTTTTTTGTTGTATATAAGGTAATTTAGCTCGGTTTTATATAACTTATAAAAATAAAAGGTAATAAGGTAAAAATTTCCTTAATTATTTCGATATTTATTTATTACTTTTAAAGCATAATTCGCAATGTCGGTTTTTAACTTAATTAATCGTTTAAAATCGTATATAATTAATATTCATTTACTAATTAAAACGTCCTTAATTTGCTAAAAAGTTTTTTGTTTTTTTGGTATTTATTTAAATTATTTTTCTTTTTTCGTAAACTTTATCAATAACATAACCATTTTGCTAAAGTTACGTATAAATTTTCTATAATAATTAACGAATTCAAAAAATATTTATATTTTTTTAACGTTAATAAATTATGCTTATTTTTTAATTACTACAAGCTTTTTAAAGTTTATCTTGATATATTTAAAGGTAATAACATATTTTAAGTATTTTATTTTTTATATATAGAAAATGCTTTTTTCGGCGTTAACCAAGAAATTAACATTTTATAACGCTAATAGGACTTTATAGATATATTTTATATATTTTTTTTAATTTTCGAATAAATTAGGATATCGTCAAGGTACCATATAACGAAAATGTCCAAGTATTTTCGTAATACGTATTTAATTATTCGTTAAAAAGTTATCGGTACGTTCGTAAGTTTAAAAGGTATAATAAGGTATTTAAAAAATCCGTATTTAATTTTAAAAGTTATTTTTTATTTATTACCTAACTTAATTCGTATTTAATTATATTTTTCCTTTAAGTTTAAAAATATAAATTATTAAATTCCGTATAAATAATCCTTTATTTCGGTAATTCATAATAATAAGGTTTTATCCTTAACGGTAATATCGTTAAGTTATTTATAATCGATAACGAATTATAATTTTTTATTTTTTTAATACGAAAAATATTAAGTATTTTATTAATAATTTAAAACGTTATATATAACCTTTTTTCAGCTTGTTTTCGAAATAATCGCGTAATATCTTTAATTTTATTCAGTTTAAATTATAAATAAGGTAAAAAGTAATCGTTTTATTATCTTTAAAAATTATTTCGTAATCTTATTTATTATAAGATAACAATTTTGTGTTAAGTTTTTTTTTAAAATAATTGCTTATATTTATAATATTCTGGTAATATTTTAGCTATTTACTTTAATAATTTTTTGGGCTTTAATAATAAATTATTATTTATTTACCGAAATCGTACTTTAAAGTTTACAATAATACGCCGTATTTTTTTGGTATATTTTTTGTTTATTACGTATTTTGTTTTTTTAAGTAATAAGATTTTTATCGTATCTTTATACCTATATTCGTTAACCTTATTAATCGAATATTAAAATCTTTCGTTATCTATATTTTGCGTATCGGTAAAAAATAAAACGAAATTTATCTAATTAATTTTTAAATCGATAGCTAAATTATACTGCTTTAATTATAGTAACCCGAAAATTATGTCGTAATCTTTTATTAAAATAATATCGAAATTAATAATTTATTTTTTTCCTTTAACGAAGGTTTTAAGGTAATTAATTTTGCGTTTAATTTATCCGTTATTATAATTAAATATTTAACTTTTAACATTTTCGACCTTGTAAAAACCTTTTTTATTTCGCCGTGGTAACTATAGCTTATTTATTACTTCTGAGGTGATATAATTTCCTTATATAATTCCGTAATCCATCATTACGATATACCTTTTTTTTTTAAATCGTATTTATACTGTAATTAATTCTTTTCCTGCCGCTTTTATTACGTACAAAACTTTTTTAAAATGTTATTATTTACCTTTATTTTTCTTATTAACCCGAGGCTTTTTTATACGTAACGTTAATTTTTTGGTTTATTTTTAAATTTTGTAATTCGTTTTAAAAGCTATTTATTTAATTTTTGCAATTATTATAAATATTTGTCTTATCGTCGTAACGTAACTTTTAAATAAGTAATTTACTTTTAAAAGGCTTTTTTAATGGTATATTTTGGTTTTAAAATTTCATTTCCGTAAGAAAAAAATGATTAAATTTCTTCCTAAAAGGCGCATTATTTTATGGGGTTTTCGGTAAACGTTAATTAAAACTATAAGTCCGTAATTATTTTTTAATAATATTTTTCCATTATCCTTTAAATCAATTTTTTTTGCATTTAATAATCGTATTAATTATAATAATAAAAAAGGTTTTTTATAAGGCAACTTTTTTTTTATCCAATTTTTAAATATTATTAATTAGTTAATTTTATTTTAGGTTATTATTTTTGGCAGGTATCGGTATTACTTTTGGTTTTTCGGATCGTTACCTATTTAAATATTAAAATTAAAATTTTATTATTATATTTACATAATCCGTTATACGATATATTTTTTATAATTTTCGTATATTCCGTATTAATATCGTTTACAGTTAACGGCATAGAGCTTTCCGTACCGATCGGGCTTTTCTTGATTTAGGTTTTTGTTTTATTTTCAGTATTCTTTAATTTACACGTCGAATATTACTTAATCCTTTTTTTTATCGTTATTATAACTGAAAAGGTTAATTATATTCCTTAAATTCCTTTTATTTTTTATGCTTTTAAAATTGTTTTATAAAAATAAGCTTAATAAATATAATTTTCTTAACTATTATTCAAGATAATTTTTTAGTTTCCTTTAATTTTTATCGTATTTTTAATAAAGAATTATAATTATTTCGGATACGAATTATGTTAATCGTTTTTTTGTTGTTAATTTCTTTCCGATGCTAGCTTCCGGGAACTGGAATTTATTATTATAGGTATTTTTAGCTTTTATATTATCGTATAATATATTCCTGTTTTCCGTAATTATAGTAAATAATTAAGCTCTTTTTAAATTAAATGGTGTTTAATTTTATAAATCTTGGGTAAATTCCGTAAAAGGTTAAAAGTAAATTGCGTTTTTTTTTTGGTTAGTTTTAAGGTAACCTGGTTTCGGAATAAAATATTCCTTTTTTTTTTATCGTTTTTTAAACTGTTAATTGTCGATTTTTACGGCCTCGGGGATATATTTGTTAAAGTTTATGGTCCGGCTTTCTTTAATTAGTTCGTTTTTAACGTTTTTTTTTAATCCTTTATAAAATATATCGATTATGGTATCATTTTTATCGCTTCCGTATCCGGCTTTAACAGTTAAATTTTTAAATATTATAATATATTTAAACGTTAATCCTTTTTATTATAACTAAAGGAATTTTTAAGTTACATTTCGTTTCTTATCCGGATTATTAAAATTATTTCGAAATTTATTCTCGAAATTAATATAATATTTAAAAACTTTATAGGTAATTTTTTTTATCGGATTTTTTAATTGGCAGGTAATTTCGTATAATAAACTTAAACTAATTTATAACGTTTCCAATAAGGCAGGCTACCATAATACAAATTTGATCTGGTATATTTTCCAATCCTAAAAACTAGAAATACGCCTTGGCCTAGGTAAGAAATATCTAAACGTTTCCTTTTTTAACGTAAAGTTCGGGCTTTTTAACTTTAATTTTAACAATCGTTATAATTAATATTTCGGCTTTAAATTAATTTTTAAGTTATTTAACTTTATCTTTAAGTTAAATAACTTTTTCCTAATGTTATTAAATAATATTATCCGCGGTACTGGTCGACATAATAGTAATATTAAATATTATTTAGAATTTAACGGTATTATTAAATAAAAGTTTATAACGTATAACGGTTATAAATTTAATTAATTATTAAACCTAATCGTACGGTTTATATTAATAATAATATCGTAAAAATTTAAGTGATAAAAAATAATTACGCTTAGTAATAATACTTAACCGTAAATAATTTAAGTACTTAATTATTATTACAAACTGGTATTATTTAAGTTATAAAAATAACGAACGTATATATCCTAATTAAAATCCGTTTAAATCCGTTTATCCTTTCGGATCCATACCGTATAAGTAAACTAAATCCCTATAGATCCGGAAATCCTTTCGGATCTATACCTCCTAAATGTATAAATCCCTTTAAATCCGAAGATTTATTCGAATCCATGTTACGTAATCTAAAGTTTTGCGTCGGAGACAATTTTCTTAACCTCCGACCGTCTGCTAATAAGCCAAGCTTGGTTGGTTATAATAATAAGGTTAAATATATAACGTAATTAATCGGTTAATTAACACTCCTTATATATTTCTAGCGGTTCTTTCCGCCAGGCCTAACCCCGAAAATATTACTACTTATCTTTTATAATTTTGCTTTATACTAATCTTAACACCAGAATATAGCTACGTTACCTTCATTATCCTTTAAACTCTGGGCTTATTCGTAACACGCTCTTCGATTATGCACTGATCAGAACCGAATCTCCCCGTCCTAATTCAATATACGGTATTTTTCATTTTTTATTTTATTTTATTTTATTTTATTTTATTTTATTTTATTTTATTTTATTTTATTTTATTTTATTTTATTTTATTTTATTTTATTTTATTTTATTTTAT
>QJOA01000920.1:0-20531 GCA_004155915.1 Monosporascus sp. CRB-9-2
GCTAATCTTCGGATTAGGGAGAGCTTGGCTTTCCCCGCGCCAAGGTCAAGGTGATCTAGGTGATCTAGGTGATCTAGGTGATCTAGGTGATCTAGGTGATCTAGGTGATCTAGGTGATCTAGGTGATCTAGGTGATCTGGGACCAGATCACATAGATCACATAGATCATACAGA
Source organism: Monosporascus sp. CRB-9-2 (assembly GCA_004155915.1). Lineage (NCBI taxonomy): Eukaryota > Fungi > Ascomycota > Sordariomycetes > Xylariales > Monosporascus > Monosporascus sp. CRB-9-2. The sequence goes on from QJOA01000920.1 coordinate 175, forward strand.
TCCACGACACACTCATTGAATTCAGAATGGACATATATATAACGAACGGTTTCCTATGTAGATAGCACCTATTTAGTTTCGCTCTTTAGCTATCAATCTAAGCCTTCAATCAGAGGCATCGTTCTCCAATTGAGGGAAGAGTACGCAAATCTCTTTAACGAACATACCCCTGAATCATTCTTTTTACTATTGTTACCTTCAAATCAAGACCCCATTTCGGATACTGCTCATACCTCTAGGTAGATGTATGACAGGTTCGTTATATAAACATGCAATTAAAAAAAGCCTGCAAATAAAGGCGCCTTTTAATTAAAAAGATACCTTAATTAAAAAATTACGAAAACTTTCAAAAATAAAGCATTAAAAAGCTTATAAATACAAAACCTTATATAAAGCAAAAAAAAGGATTACGGAATTAGGTCGAAATCTTTATTTATTACAAAAACAAAACGTTTAACGTAATAATTAATTCCGAAACAAAAAATAATTTTATCTTTTTTAAAGTAACTAAAAAATACCAAATTTCTTAAAAATATAAGCAATAATTATATAAATTACGAACGGTCGACGAAAACTTATTTACTTACGATAATAATCAAATTTTAAAAAAAAACCGAAAAACTTATAATTTAGGTATAAAAATATCTAAAAAAGATTACCTTGAATATAACCGACATTTTAAAATACGACGTTATTTTGGAAATATCATAATTTCGTTCCAGTAATTTATATATTAACTAGAAAAACCAAACGTTTATCTGGAATAACTTTATAAACCTGTAAAAAAAATTTTCTACGAAGTTTGTTACGTAATTAAAAAAACCAAAGTTTCTAATTTAATAGTAACAATATCCTTTAAGTATCGACGGTTCAGAAAATTATTTAAAAAACGAACTTGCAAAAAAATTACCTAATTATAACTAATAGAATTACAAAATTCCCATCAAAAAGAACATTATTCAAAACTTTACCAAATTTATTATATAAATCCCGAAAAAACAAAAGCTTAAAAAAGGATACATCCAACCTTCCAAATTTTCCGAAGATTACTTTATAATTATAATACCCAAAATAAAGGATAATAAACAAAAACGTAATAAAAATAAAAACTTAATATATAAACGTATATATAACTACCGATAGCTAAACGATATTACTATTAAAAACGGATACCTCCTAACTTTTATAAATACTATAAAAAAAAATACTAAACGAATTAAATAATTCACGGCCCTCGATCTTAAAAAAGAATACCACTTTATACGAATAACCAAAAAAAATAAATAACTGCTTTTAAAACGATACCTAAGCAATATAAATACAAAATAATACTTTTCGAATTTATTAACGCTTTAGCAAATTTTTAACATATAATTATAACCACCTTACGTAAATACCTAAACAAGTTTATCTTTATATACCTCGATAATATCCTTATTTATTTAAAAACCTTAAAAAAATATTAAAAATATATCTCATAAATATTAAAACCCTTTAAAAAGATTAACCTACTAATAACCGCTAAAAAAAGCGTTTAATATACGCAAAAATTAAACCTTTTAAAATTTATTATTACTTTTAAACAAATTTAAATCCAAAACTTTAGATTAAAAATTGTCAAAAACTGGCTAATCCTTAATAAAGCAACTATTATTAATATTCGTCAATTTTTAAAATTTACCGATTATATACGCCAACTAATTAAAGATTTTTTAAAAAAATTGCTTATCCTTTAATTAAACTTACTACTAAAAAATATGTTAAAAAAGAATTCGAACTTTTAAAAAAAGCTAAAAAAACTTTTCGTAATATTAAAAAAAATTATTAATACCCCGGTAATAAAGCTACCCAACTATAACAAAAAAAATCGACTTAAAATAAACGCATTAAACTATGCTCTTAAAGCAGTTTTAAAATAATTTAAAAAATAACGAAAAATAATATTTAATAACCTATTTTTTTAAAACTTTTAAAAACGTAAAACTTAAATACTTTAGTTATAATAAAAGATTGTTAGCAATTATTTTAACGTTTAAAAAATAAAAACCTTTCCTGAACGGAACGAAAAAAAAAATTTAATATTTATTTAATTAAAAAAATTTTACTCGATTTATAATAATTCAAAAACTAAATAAATATTACGAAAACTAAATAATTTTTTATCCAAATTCAACTTTAAAATTTACTATATCAAAAATAAAAATAAAAATCTAGGCGGATATTTTAAATAAAAAAGAAAATTATAACGTAAAAATCTTTAAGCGTTATATATAAATACTATATCAAAAAAAGATATAACGGTACAGTTATATATAACCTTAAAATAACTTACTTTAAAAAAGTTAACATAATTTAAAAAATTTTATAACCCAAAAAAACAAAACGAAATTAAATAACTAAAAGGAAAAAACAAAAATTAATTATTATTTCGCGGCAAAATTTACATTCCTTATTAATAACAAAAAAAATACGTTAAAAAGTTTCATAAATACTTTTTATATAAATACCAAAAAATATACAAAATGACTAAATGACTTTAAAAAAAATATAACTTTCTTAAATTCCGCTAAATAATTTAATAAATAATCAAAAGTTATAACGTTTATAACAAAACCAAAACAGCTCGCTGTAAGCCGTATAAATTATTGCAATTTACAAACATTCCTAATAAAATATAGAACATTATAACTTAAAATTTTATCATTAATTTCCTTTTATTAAAAAACCAAATTATTAAAATTAAATACGATAAAATATAAATAATTATTAACAAACTTACTAAATATAAATACTTTTTACCTTTTAAAAAAACTATAACGGTAAAATAACTAACCTACGCCTTTATTCTATATTATCTTAACAAATATAAAATACTAAAAAAGGTTATCTCCGACCGAAATAAGCTTTTACATCCAAATTCGGTACCAGCTTTATTAAGCAAATTAATACTAAGCTTAAGTTTTCGACAGCCTATTACCTTTAAACAAATAATCGAACAAAACGGTTAAACTAAACTCTAAAATAATATTTTCGAAGTTACGTTAATTACCAGCAGAATAACTAGATTAAGCTTTTATTATTCGTACAAATAACTTACAACATATTTACAAATAAAAATATAGGTATATTCCCTTATATAGCTATATATAAACATAAAGCAATAATCCAAAAACTAAAATAATTAATTTATAGAGCTCCCGTTATCACCATAATAACTCCTCGAACAAAAACAATAATAATAAAAATTAAAACAATATAAGTCCGACTTTAAACAAAATTATAATTTTTGCAACAAAAAATGGCCCAATATTATAACGAAAAAAGAATTAAAAATTTAATTATAACGAAAGAAAATAAAGTCTACCTGTTACGTTAAAAACAAAACGTAACTTTAAATATTTTATAAATCAAAACGAAAAAACCCAGCAACAAACTTAATTTTAAAAAGCTGAACCTATTTAAAGTTAATAAAGTTATTTCAAAAACCAATTATAAATTATCGTTACCTAAAACCGTAAAAATATACCTTATATTTTATATTTCCTTATTAGAACCAGCCCTTAAAAACGTCCTATTTAAAAAAAATATCGAACTTAACAGAAACGACGGCAAATATAAAGTCGAAAAAATACTGAACTTTTGAATGGTTAAAAATAGAATCCAGTACTTGGTTAAATAAATAGATTACTTACTTAAAAATAACATATAGGAACTACTTAATCACTTATGAAATACGATGGACCTGGTAGAAAAGTTCCACCGACAGAATCTTAACCAACCGTCTCCAGTCCGGCCCAAGTCGCAGGCGATAACGGTCCTCCGCTCAGATCCAGGTTTACGGCGCTTTAATCGAAAAAGGACGCCTCCGTCATAACGTTTATTTCGGAAGCAAGTTATACTTGCTTTACCTTTACGTAACGCTGTTTTTCTTCCAGTTTTTCCCGTTTTTCCAGTTGGTCGAATTTCAAACCTTCTTTTAACATTTCTAAGGCTCTTTTTTTTAAAAAAAAGGTTTTGCTAAAAACCCTTTTTTTTACCGCCTTTTGCTCTTTTTCTGCGATTTTCTGGTACGTTAGGAAATTATCTTCAATTTTACGTTATTCCCATAATAAACGGTTTTGCGTTTCGTTTATTTTCTTTATAAAATTTATTATCAAACTGTTATAAAACGAACGTTAGTAACGGGTATAATAGTTACAACTTAAACGCTTTAAAACGAAAAAATAATTAGCCTTGCCGAATTTAACATAATTAAAGCAAAAAAAGGCTTTAATACCAAAGTTTTTAATTAAATTAGTACGAATATTGCAGAAATCGGGTTAATTCGGGCAAAATTTTCTTTTTCCTTTTTCTTTTTAAATACGATCTGTTACAATAAAGTTAATTAAAAAAAGCTTGGAAAATTTTTCTAACAAAACAAAAAGAATACATACGGTTTTTATTTTTAGAATAAAGATTTTTGGAAAAAGAAAATAATATTATAATATAAAAATAAAGGTTTTTATATTTAAAGAAACCTATCTTTAAAGCTTGGTATAAACCCCGTACGGTTAATCTTCGGATTAAGGAAAACTTGGCTTTTTCCGCGTTAAAATCAAGGTAATTTAAGTAATCTAGGTAATTTAGGTAATCTGAAACCAAATTACATAAATTATATAAATTATGCAAATTTACGACATACTTATTAAAATCAAAATGGATATATAACGAACGGTTTTCTATATAAATAGCACCTATTTAATTTTGCTCTTTAGCTATTAATCTAAGCCTTTAATTAAAGGCATCGTTCTTTAATTAAAAAAAAAGTATGCAAATTTCTTTAACGAACAAACTCTCGAATTATTTTTTCTACTATTGTTACTTGCAAATCAAAACCCCATTTCGGATACTGCTCATATCTCCAGGTGGATGTATGACAGGTTTATTACAGATTTATGCTTATATTTCGTTTTTATTTTAATTTTTTACGTCCTTAATATAAATTTTTACAAATTTTCCGAAATATTTTTAAGATGCCTTTTTTCGTTAAGAAAAAATATATGCGTATTTTGTAAGTACTTTTTAATAATACCTTTTTTTACTTCGTTAACGGTTTGCTTTAGAGCTTTTCGTAATATTTCGTGTTTACGCTATACGGTAGTTATGGCTCGTTCGTCGAGTTATCGTTATAAAATCGATAAGGCGTTTAAAGGTATTAATAAGTATATCGCTTTTCGTAATAGCGGCAAGGTAATGGTGGAAGTAATTTTTATGCTTTATTACCATTCGGAAATGGTATTGTTAATTTATAGCAATAATTTTCTGCGTTTCTTTATAGCCTCGCCGTCGACCTTATAAATACGTCCTGTAAGCTTACCGAAGTCCAAGTTATAGGTAAAAGTTGTTACGGCCAGTGAAATATAACATAATAGCTAGTTTATTGGCGCTATAAACGAAGATTTTAAGCTGAAGAAAAGAAGAAAGGAAAGGCAAAGTCGCAAAGTGCGTAAAGATCTATAAATGTCCTTACTCTCTGTGTGGCAGGTGGCTAGTTCGTGTGGCAGCTGTCAGCCCCACGTAACGGTTACCAGCCTCACGGTTTGATCCTGGTGGTTGCCGTTATACTACCCCCTCCTAGAAACTTGTATACGATTAAAGAAAGTATACAAAGTTTTATTAATTATAGGTGCCGTTTTTTCCTTATTAATTCGGTTCCTGCTTTCGCGGCCTTATTATTATCGGGATGATTTTTGTTAATCTCGTCGGCCGCCGTTACGCGTATTTATTTTTATAATCGGACCGGTAGTTTAAATATTTTAGGATATTCCGTATAAAACCGTTTTACCACGATCGGTACGTTTTTAAAGTTAATTACGGAATACTATATTTCGTCAGGATCGTAACCTTTTTATTTGGCCTAATATTATAGCTTTTTATGGTACCCGTTAAATTTTAACTATTCGATTTATTTTACCTTAAACTTTAGTTTATCGTTAATCTTTTTAAGTAACGGTAATATTTAAATTTGTTAAGGTAACGGGTTATCGTTAATTTTACGTAACCGATCGGTATAAAATAAATTAATTATTTTATAATTCGGCGGCAAATCGAAAACGAAATTATGTCCGCATTTTTTTATAACCTTAAAAAGTTCTATTTATTATAAATTTAAACGAATAATCGGTACTTATATCGCGAAACCTTTTTTACGGAAAAAAACTTTGTTACCGATTTTAAAGTCGGCTAAATAACGTTTTTTATTAACCTATACCTTTTAACGTTTTTACGTTTTTAACGTAACTTTTTTTATAAATATTTAAACGTTTTTAATTTATTTTACGATTATTAATATCCGTTAAATTAGCTCGGTTTTTACTTTTATTATATTTAAATCCAGCAAGAATAAATTCCGAATATCCTTATTTAATATAATCTTTAACGGGATTATGTTAATCGACGAATATTATAATAAATTATGCGCGAAATTTAATGCCGGTATATATATGCTTTAATTATTTTAATACTTATCGATATAAAAACGTAAACGTTAATTTAATTTTTAATTCGTAAACTTAATAACTTTTTAAGTTTGCAAATATAAGGCGTTTCCGTAATAATATTTTATACCGGTAAATTCGTTTAATTTAGCCAGAAATAAAAAAATAAATTATTTTACGTTATCGTTAATCCAGATAATAAATATTTTAAGGAAATAATATAGGTATCGATAATATCGGTTAATTAAGGTTTCGGCAGTATTAATCTTTTTACCTAACAAAGTTACCATAATTTTATTAAGTTTGTCGATAAACGCCTATATATAATTATAACCGTAACGATTTTTTGGTATATTTTTCCTATCGACGACGACATAATCCTAAATATTATTCGAAATAAGGAAAAAGTAAAAAAGTTTCGGGGTTTTGTTTTAAAACGTCTTGTTCCGACGGTAATCGTAATAGTTCTGAATATATTATCGGATATTTTGTTTAAGCCGGGGCCAGATATATTTCCGTATTAATATTTTAATTATTTTATTTTAGCCAAGGTACGTAAATATTTTGGGTACGTAAACTTTATAAATAAGTACGGTACGGAAAAAGATGTAACCGTTAATTATTTTTTCGGGTATTATTAATTTATTATCTTTTTTGCCTAAATTTTATACCTTATTTTCGCGACGGATAAGGTTAACCAGGTCGGCATCTTATAAAATGTTCTCGATTCGTACCTTAATCGGCATTTCGTTAATGGCAGCGATAAAAAAGTTTAATCGTTTTGGCGGAATTAAAGCTTGGTTTCTTTTTTCCCTTTTTCGGGCTTTAACTATAGGTAAATTTACCGTTTTTCGTAATAAGGTATCCGTAACGACATTTTCTTCATTAGGTCGATATTAAAAGGTAATATCGAAGTTAAAAAAAAAGTTGGCTTATCGGATCTGATACGTAAAAAAAATGCGTTTACTTATAAAGTATAATAAGGTTTAGTAATCGATAATAATAAAAAACTTTTGTTTTTAAAGTTTAAGGTAATAATATTTAAAGGTTTAAATTATCGTAAGCAGCTTTCGGTCTTAAATAGGATACGTTTTTTTTACTAAGGTTATAATTTTCGAAAAATATTTTACGGGTTTTTATTCGTTATTTTTTTATTGTTGCTAAATAATATTTTCAGTTGCGTTACGGGATGCGTTTATTTTCATTTTGGTCGGTCAGCCAGGTCGAAAAAAGGCCAAAATTAGGACTTTATAAGCAAGCCGTTTTATTTTTTCGAAAGTTTTTTTTTGTTCGGGTCTTATTACGAAAGGGGCATCTTTTTTTAATAAGCGGTTTAATAATTCGGTTATGCCGCTTTTATGGTGGCAAAATATTCGTAAATAATTACAAAATTTTATAAATAAACGAATTATAATACGGTTATTAAAAATTTCGAATTTTTATTTTTAAATTACCTTAATTTTAATTAAATCGATAAAAATATTTACGTCTATTTTTATAATAACATTAAAGTAATCCACTTTTTTAACGTTAAACCGGAACTTTTTAATATCTTTTTAAAGGTTGGCCTTATATAACCGGTAAATAACTTTTTTGCAATATTTTTAATATTTTTTTTAGGATCGGAATAAATTAATACGTCGTCGGCATAAACGTTTACGTAATAATCGAAAAGTTTATGTAATTAAATATTAATAAACAATTGCTACTAAATAAAGCTTATTTTAAATCCGAATAAAAATACCTTTTATTAAAACGTTTTTTAACGGGTTTTAAATGTTATTAAATATTCCGATTTAATAACGATACGAAATTTATAAAACGTTTAAATAATATCGATTTTAATAAAACGTTTGGCGTTTCGATAATTAAATATAGTACCGTTAAATAAAAAGGTTAAAATAAGGCGATTTTTTAAATATTAATTCCTTTAACGGTAATTAATATAAAACCGGCGTTCGGACGAATAAGGTTTTGGGGCAAATAAAATTAAAACGGCGTTTTTTTATATATATAATTCGATAAAGTTTATTTTTAATAATTTGTTTATTATTTTTTTCTTTAGCAGAAAATATTAAATAAGCGTTTTATAAATAAGGGGTCCAGAGGCGGGTATCGGCCGGTCAAGTTCCAGAATTACGTTATGGCCAGGTCGGAAATTTAAAAAGGTATTAATTTTTTTTTTTTGAAAAAAATCTTTTTAAGTAGGTAAAGGGTTCTAGTAAAAGTTTCCGGACTCGTTTTACGTACTTCGGATCCTTATTTTCGGGAAAAAGGATTTTTTGGCCGTTATATATTTTTTATTTTTGCAAAACAGTTACCGTTATAACGTTTAACTTTTTATTTTTAAAAGGAATAATTTTTTAAAATAACGGGTATTTATTTTATTGTTCCGTCCGGGGGTCGGTTTTTAACTTATTTATTAATAAGGTAATAACTACGTTATTTTTAATAGTTTTTATAACGGAAATGGTCGGCTTGGTATTATATGCGTCCGGTACATCTTTGTTTATTATATTTGACGGAGTAATAGGTACGGATATTAAGATGGAATCGTTTTCGGGTTTTTTTTATAAGCGTCGGAAAATCTGGTATTACTTATCGGCCTTTTTTATAGCGCGGTTACGGCGGTAAACGTTTTTCTGAATTTTAAAGTCGACGTACCCGTCTAGCAAGTATCGGGTTAGTAATTTAATCGCCGGTAAGAACTTGGCTAAAGCTGGTAGGTTATCGGGTTAAATAATACTTTTATTTTTGTAGTCCAGTAATAAGTTATATTTTTCCATTTAATCGAAACCGATAAAAATATCGGATTTAATATTTATAATTTGGAAAACTTAATCGGGAAAACGTCGGCCGTTAATTTCGAATATTACAATTATTTAGGCTTTTATTTGGCCGGTAAGTTACTTCCGGTAATTTTATAACTAAATTAATTTTTTTAGCCGGATAATACGAACTTATAATCGTTTTTTTATTTGCTTAACGAAAAAGGGGTTAACGAAAAGTCGGGTTTATATTCCGGTATTATAAAAAGCGGTAATACGTAAATTAATTTTATTTACTTAAATTTGCATAATTTTAATAAAAGTTTTGCATTTTTTAGGGTTATTTATTTCCGTTATTATTAATATAAAAAGGACCATTAAAAAAGTTTCCGACGGTTTTACTTTTTTTCCGATTCGTCGGAACTAAATAAATCCTTTATTATTTTTACCGTAATAACCTTTTTTTTTATTAAGGCAGTCGTTAACCTTATATCCCGTTTTATTATAATTAAAATACGTATTAACTTTTTAATAAACCTTTTTCTTAGCCTTTAATAAAAGCTTACCAATATTACCCGAAATTTTCGATTTGCCGGAATTATTACTTAAACGGGATTTTTTATTTTTATTTTTCGGTTTATTAAGGTTATATAATTAGGATTTACGCTTTTGCTGGCGCTTTTTATAGGCGAGCTGGTTATTATAAACGGCTATAACGACGTAATTATAAAACTTTTCGGAAGTAATATCGAAGTTACGGTTATTTTTAAAAAGGCGTAGGTTAAAGTTTAAGGGAATATGTTTCCATAAAACTTACTTTTATTCGTTTTCGGCGATTTTAGCATTTTAAGCGAAAACGTTAAATTTAAAAATATAATCGTAAATTTTTTAATTTTTGCCGGGTTTAAAAGTAAAGGTACGGAAAATTTTTTTGGTAACGGAAACTTAATTCGGGTCGTAATACGATAATTCCAGCACTTAAATTATTTCGGTTACGCAAAAGAAAAATTACGTAATCAATCGGTAACGAATTTTAATTATTTATTTAATCTTTTCTTTTAAAAGGTTTATTAAGTAAATTATGCGGATTTTTTTATTTCGAAAAATCGGTTTATTTATTTCGAACTTATTTGTAACTTTACGAACCTAAACGTTAAATTTAGTTTTATTACCGTTAAATTTAATAAAGTTGTTAACGTAGGCTCTTTCTTTTCGGTTATAATTAAAATTCGCGCTATTAACTTCCGCAAACTTACGGAAAGCGGGTTATATTGTTATACTGGTAAGGCGAAACGTGCTGGTATTACCGAAAACGTTATTAATTATATTTTTTCGGCAAAAGCTGTCGGCGTTGTCGGAAAAAGTAAGGGAATAATAGCTTTATTTGGCCTAAAAGCAAACGACTTTATCGCGGAATCTTTAAAATTTTTCCTGGATATCCTGGTTATCGTTAGCCATTTCGTTAATCAGCTGCCTATCGGGGTCGATTTTTAAATAGTTATGGTTTTGGTCTTAATAATCTTGATTTAATAAACCCTTTATTTTTACGGATTCGGTTTCGTTTTATAATACGTCGTTTTCTGCCGTTTCTTCAAGGTATTCGTCGTTTTCTGTATTCTGGTTTAAGTTTTGGAAAGGCATTTCGTTTTTTGTACTCTTAATTCTACCTTTAATTAATCTAAGTCGCTTTAAACGTCGATTAATTAATAGGTAATCTTTCCTAACAGATATTTAGTCTTGATACTGATTAATTTAAGTCTTGGTTTTAAATTTGGTTTAAAACGCGTTATTTTTTGTCGTTACGTATCGACGTAAAAAAAGTATAGTACCTTATTTATTAATCGTTAGGCCAGCAAGAAAGGGAATAAGCTTAAAATAATGTTACGGCCAGTAAAATATAACATGATAACTAGTTTATTGGCGCTATAAACGAAAATTCTAAGCTGAAAAAAAAAAGGAAAAGAAGGCAAAATCGCAAAATGCGCAAAGATTTACAAATGTCCCTACTCTCTATGTGGCAGGTGGCTAGTTCGTGTGGCAGCTGTCAGCCCCACGTAACGGTTGCCAGCCTCACGGTTTGATCCTGGTGGCTGCTGTTACAAAAGTAAAATTAAGGTTTTTTTAAAAAATTATGCTTTTTATTTAAGCGAAATAAATTCCCTTTATTTTTTTAACGAATTTTTTACTAACGTAATATATAGGCCGAAAAGATTTAAATTAATGCTAAAGCTAAATTTAATAAGGTTTATTTGGTATATAAAAAGAATATAAGTTTTTTTCGTTACTTTATTATAGTAAGCTTTATAAATAACTTGCTATTAATTTGGTATTAATTCTTTTGTTATTAACGTAACGATTTTTTAGGCTTATTATCCGGAGCTTTTAATAGGTAATAACGTAACCGTTTCGACCTTACGGCCCATTTTTTTCCAGTTTTTTTAGGAGGATATTAAATAGGTAAAAAATACCCGTATCGTTTTCGACGTAAGTACTTAACGATTTTCCCTTTTTGGCCGTTGTTAACGTTTTGTAAAAAAAAACTTAAGTAAATTTTTGCTGCTATTAAGCAGTATGTTGCCGATGATGATAATAAGGATAAAAAGATGGACGAAAAGGCCGACGACGGCGTTTAAACGTTTCCGTAATAATTAGGTAATTCTCGTTTCGATATTGTTGCGACTTGGATTAAAGTTTTATTTTAAGATATTCGATAAATCGTAAATATTTTGTTACGAAATAAATATATTTAAAGGTCTGGCGGTAACGCTCTTTAATAAATAATAAGTAATAATTAACGTTTTTTCTATATTATAACCTTTCCTATAACCTTTTTACTATAACGTATTTTTTTTTAGGAACTTCTTATTTTTTTGGATTTTTTTTACTTTAATAACGTTTTATACGAAGTAATAAGTTTCTCTGATAAGTAATTATAAGGTTTCTAAGTATTTTCTTTTAAAAAAAGCCTTCTTATTTTATAAAATACTGTTTGTTATTACGGTTCCTTCGGTACGCCCGAACTTTTTCTATTTCTTAACGTTTTTCTGCTTTTATATCGATATCGTTTTTCCGCTTTTCCTTAAGGTTACCTTTGTTATGCTACGGTTTTAGTAATGATATAAGGAAAATATTATAAATTTTGTTATATAGAGGTGGAAGTTATATTTCGTAAGTTAGCTTCGAATTTATAACTTTTGTAATTTAAAAAGGTTTAATATATTTATCGGAAAACTTTTTGCTAAGCCTTTGCTGGTTAACATATTTGGTGGAAATTTTTATTTATTACTTTTTTTGAAATTTTTTTGTAAGGCGGCCTTTGTTATAGTACTTTTTATACGTATTTTAGGCTTTGTAAAGGTATTTTTATAAGGTTTTTTTTTTTTTTTTTTTGCATTATTATAACTTTTTCCTGGGCCGCTTTGGTAGGTTTAAAATTTTTGAATTATTATAGTATAAACGTAATATCTTTTAAGGCTTGTAAAATATACCCGAAAAATGTTTCGGCCGGTATTATCTTAATTGTTAAATGAAAATTGCTATTATATATGAATTATGCTGCTAATAAATATAACGTTTAATTTATTTATTTTAAATCGCAAAATATTTGTAAATAATGTTTTAAAAGCTAATTTTAACGTTCCGTTTATTTATTTATTTATAAGTAAAAGGTTATATTTAGCCTTCGTTTAATTATAAATAGCTCGCAAAAGGTTTTCCAGAAATTGTTCGTAAATAAAAAGCCGCGGTTAAAAATTATACCGTAGAGTATATTATATTAATTAAAAACATAATAAAAAAGTATTTTAATTAAGTTATTAGCGGTAAATTTCGTCGTCGTTGTAATATAGTAAGCATATTTCGTTATTTTGTTTATTATAACGAAAATGACGTTATAACTTTTTTTGCTTTATAGTTTTGTAAACAATAACAAATTTATAATAAAGTTTATGTTAATCTTTTAAAATAGGTGATTTAAAATCGGTAACGAAATAAGTTTTTTATAGGATTAATATAGCGTTACCTTGGATTTTTGATATTTAGGGCAGCGTTTAAATAATTCTTAATATTTCGTTTTTACGCTTTCTAGAAATAATTTTAAGTTAGCCGCTTATATATTTTTATAACGCCGAGATAGCCGGTTATAAGGAGATTATGGTACTGGTTAATAAGCTTTTTACGTAAGTCCGGGTTATATAGTGTGACGGCAGCCACCAGGATCAAACCGTAAGGCTGGCAACCGTCACATAGGGCTGACAGCTGCTCCACGAATTAGCCACCTGCTACACAGAAAATAGGGACATTTATAGATCTTTACGCACTTTGCAACTTTGCCTTTCCCTTTTTTTTTCTTTAGCTTAAAATTTTCGTTTATAACGTTAATAAACTAGCTATTATATTATATTAATACCGGCTGTAATATTAAAGTATAAATCCGAATTTTTTATTAACTTCTTTTTTACTAAATAAGCGCAAAAAAAACGATTATAAGTTTATATTATCCGGTTAAAAAATTAATTTAATTATAAAATTACCAGAAATAACCTGCCGGCTAAATAAAAGTCTAAATAATTGCAACATTCGAAATTAACAAATAACGTTTTTCTAATTAATTTGTTTAAATTATAAATACCGGATACGATATTTTTATTAGTTTTAATTAAATAGAAAAATATAACTTATTATTAAATTATAGAAATAAAAGTATTATTTAATTTAACGACCTTTTAGCTTTAGCCAAGTTCTTACCGGCAATTAAACTTCCAGCCCGATATCTACTGAACGGGTACGTCGACCCTAAAGTTTAAAAAAACGTTTATCATTATAATTACGTTATAAAAAAAGCCGATAAATAATATTAAATTCTTTAACGTTTATAAAAGAAAACTTAAAAATAACCCTATATTAATACCCGTACCTATTATTTCATCGGATATATTAAATAAAAAAGATATACCGGATATATACGATATTAAACCGATTATTTCCGTAATGGAAATTATTAAGGATAATATAATTATAGCCTTATTAACGAACAAGTTAAAAACCGACATTCGTACGGAACGATAAAACAAATTTCCGTTATTTTAAAAAATTATTCCCTTTAAAAATAAAAAATCGAATGTTATAACGTTAACCGTTTTGCAAAAATAAAAAACATATAATAACTAAAATTCCTTTTTCTCGAAAATAAAAATCCGGAGTACGTAAAACAAATCCGGAAACTTTTATTAAAACTTTTTACCTATTTGGAAGGATTTTTTTCGAAAGAAAAAGTTAATACTTTTTTAAATTTTTAACCTGGCCATAACGTAATTCTGGAACTTAACCGGCCGATACCCGCTTTTAGACCTTTTACTTACTGGACGCCCATTTAATACTTTCCGTTAAAAATAATAATAAATAAATTATTAAAAATAAATTTTATTAAATTATATATATAAAAAAGCGTGGCCTTAATCTTATTTACCCTAAAACCTTATTCGTTAAAATGCCGGGTTTATATCGATTACCGTTAAAAAATCAATATTTAAAAAATCGCCTTATTTTAGCCTTTTTATTTAACGGTATTATATTTAACTACCGAAACGTTAAACGTTTTACCAAAATCGACATTATTTAAACGTTCTATAAATTTCGTATCGTTATTAAATCGGAATACTTAATAATATTTAAAATCCGTTAAAAAGCGTTTTAATAAAAAATATTTTTGTTTAAATTTAAAATAAACTTTATTTAATAATAATCGTTTATTAATATTTAATTATATAAATTCCTTAATTATTATATAAATGCTTATACCGATAACGTATTAATTTATTTTAGTTTTAAAAAAATATTAAAAATATTACGAAAAAATTATTTATTAATTATATAAAGTTAATTTTTAAGAAAATATTAAAAAGTTTCGGTTTAACGTTAAAAAAATAAATTATTTCGATATTATTATAAAAATAGGCGTAAATATTTTTATCGATTTAATTAAAATTAAAATAATCCAAAAATAAAAATTCAAAAATTTTAATAATTATATTATAATCCGTTTATTTATAAAACTTTATAATTACGTACGAATATTTTGTTATTATAAAAACGGTATAACCGAATTATTAAACTGTTTATTAAAAAAAATACCCTTTTTATAATAAAACCCGAATAAAAAAAAGCTTTCGAAAAATTAAAACGGTTCGTTTATAAAACCTTAATTTTGGCTTTTTTTCGACCTAGCCGACCGATTAAAGTGGAAATAAACGTATTCCGTAACGTAACCGGAGGTATTATTTGGCAATAATAAAAAGATAACAAATAAAAATTCGTAAAATATTTTTCGAAAATTATAACCTTAATAAAAAAGGTATATCTTATTTAAAACCGAAAGTTGTTTATTACAATCCAAATTTTCGAACATTATTACCTTAAACTTTAAAAATAAAAAATTTTATTATTACCGATTACCAAACCTTATTATATTTTACGAACAAATGCGTTTTTTTTTACGCCTCAAATTTAATAAACCGACTTTTTTTTAATTTTAATATTATCTTTTAGTACCGACCTAGCAAAAATAATATCGTTATAGATATTTTATTACGAAAAACGATAAATTGATTTATAATTAAAGCTTAAAAAAAAAGAAAAAAATTGAACCTTAATTTTACTAAAACGATTAAATTTTTTTATCGTTATTATTAACGAAATATTAATTAAAATACGAACCGAAAATATTTCATAAAATTCCGATTTAATTAATTTTATCCGTCGCAAAAACGAAGTATAAAATTTAGGCAAAAAAAAACAAATTAATAGTACCCGAAAAAATAATTAACGGTCTTTTTTTTTCCGTACCGTATTTATTTACGAAGTTTATGTACCTAAAATATTTGCGTACTTTAGTTAAAATAAAATAATTAAAATATTAATACGGAAATATATTTAGTTCCGGTTTAAGCAAAATATTTAATAATATATTCGGAATTATTACGATTACCGTCGGAATAAAACGTTTTAAAATAAAATCCCGGAATCTTTTTACCTTTTCTTTATTTTAAATAATATTTAAAATTACGTCGTTATCGACGGAAAAAATATGCCAAAAAACTGTTACGGTTATAATTATATATAAACGTTTATCCATAAATTTAATAAAATTATAATAATTTTATTAAGTAAAAAAATTAATATTGCCAAAATTTTAATTAAGCAATATTATTAATATTTATATCGTTTCTTTAAAATATTCGTTATTTGGATTAACGATAACATAAAATAATTTATTTTTTAATTTTTGATTAAATTAAACGAATTTACCGGTACAAAATATTATTACGAAAACGTTTTATATTTATAAACTTAAAAAGTTATCGAATTTACGAATTAAAAGCTAAATTAACGTTTACGTTTTTATATCGATAAATATTAAAACGATTAAAACGTATATATATTGGCATTAAACTTTGTATATAATTTATTATAATATTTATTAATTAATATAATTCCGTTAAAGTTATCTTAAATAAAAATATCCGGAATTTATTATCGTTAAGTTTAAATATAATAAAAGCAAAAACCGAATTAATTTAACGGGTATTAATAATTGTTAAATAAATTAAAAATATTTAAATATTTACGAAAAAAGTTACGTTAAAAACGTAAAAGTGTTAAAAGATATAAATTAACACAAAACGTTATTTAGCCGATTTTAAGGTCGGCGACAAAGTTTTTTTTCGTAAAAAAAACTTTATAACGTAAATACCGATTATTTATTTAAATCTATAATAAATAAAAACTTTTAAATTTATAAAAAAACGTAAATATAATTTTGTTTTTAATTTGCCGTCGAATTATAAAATAATTAATTTATTTTATATTAATCGATTATATAAAACCGACGATAACCCGTTACCTTAAAAAATTTAAATATTATCGTTATTTAAATAAATTAATTATAAATTAAAATTCGAAATAAAATAAATCAAATAGTTAAAATTTAACGGACGTTATAAAAAACTGTAATATCAGTCCAAATAAAAAGGTTACGATCCCGACGAAATATGGTATTCCGTAATTAACTTTAAAAACGTACCGATTATAATAAAACGGTTCTATACGGAATATCCTAAAATACCTGGACCACCGGTCCGCCTATAAAAATAAATACGCGTAACGGCGGCCGACGAAATTAACGAAAATTACCCCGATAATAATAAAGCCGCAAAAGTAGGAACCGGATCAATAAGGAAAAAACGGCACCTATAACTGACAAAAATTTGCATTTTTTTTAATCGTATATAAGTTTTTAAAAGGGGGTAATATAACGGTAGCTACTAGGATCAAACTTGACGGCAGCCACTGATACGGCCAGCATTGATATAGCATGGTAGCTAGTTTATTGGCGCTATAAACGAAGATTCTAAGCTGAAGAAAAAAAGGAAAGGAAAGTAAAGTCGTAAAATGCGGGAAGATTTACAAATATCCCCATTTTCTATATGGCAGGTAGCTAGTTTATGTGGCAGCTGTTAGCCCTACGTGACGGTTACCAGCCTTACGGTTTGATCCTGGTAGCTGCCGTTATATTATCCCTTTTTAGAAACTTATATACGACTAAAAAAAGTATGTAAGTTTTTATTAATTATAAGTGCCCTTTTTTTTTTATGAATCCGGTTCCTATTTTTGCGGCCTTATTATTATCGGGGTAGTTTTCGTTAATTTTATCGATAGCCGTTACGCGTATTTATTTTTATAAGCGCACCGGTAATTTAGATATTTTAGGATATTTTATATAAAACCGTTTTATTACGATCGAAACGTTTTTAAAATTAATTACGGAATATTATGTTTCGTTAAGATTATAACGTTTTTATTTAGCCCGATATTATAACTTTTTATAGCGCTCGTTAAGTTTTAATTATTCGATTTATTTTATTTCGAACTTTGGTTTACCGTTAATTTTTTTAAATAACGGTAATATTAAAGTTTATTAAGGTAACTGGTTATCGTCGGCTTTACGTAATCGATCGGCATAAAATAAGTTAATTGTTTTATAATTTAATAATAAATCGAAAACGAAATTATATTTAGGTTTTTTTATAATTTTAAAAAGTTTTATTTATTTTAAATTTAAGCCAATAATTAATATTTACGTTATAAAATCTTTTTTACGTAAAAAAAACTCTGTTGCCGACTTTAAAGTTAACTAAGTAACGTTTTTTATTAATTTGTATTTTTTAACGTTTTTACGTTTTTAATACGGTTGTTTTCGTAAACGTTTAAACGTTTTTAATTTGTTTAATAATTATTAATACCCGTTAAGTTAATTCGGTTTTTGCCTTTATTATATTTAAATTTAACGAAAATAAATTCCGGATATTTTTATTTCATATAATCTTTAATAAAATTATATTAATCGATAAATATTATAATAAATTATGCGCGAAATTTAATACCGGTATATATACGTTTTAATTATTTTGGTATTTATCGATATAAAAACGTAAACGTTAATTTAATTTTTAATTTATAAATTCGATAATTTTTTAAGTTTACGAATAAAAGGTATTTCCGTAACGATATTTTATACCGGTAAATTCGTTTAATTTAACCAGAAATTAAAAGATAAATTATTTTACGTTATCGTTAATCCAAATAATAAATATTCCGAAAAAACGATATAAGTATTAATAATATCGGTTAATTAAGGTTTTAACGGTATTAAATTTTTTATTTAATAAGGTTATTATAATTCTATTAAGTTTATTAATAAACGTTTATATATAATTATAACCGTAATAATCTTTTGGCATATCTTTTCCGTCGACGACGACATAATTTTAAATATTATTCGGAATAAGGAAAAGGTAAAAAAGTTCTAGGGTTTTATTTCGAAACGTTTTGTTCCGACGGTAATTATAATAATTCCGAATATATTATCGGATATTTTATTTAAATCGGGGTTAGGTATATTTCCGTATTAATATTTTAATTATTTTATATTAGTTAAAATACGTAAATATTTTGAGTAGGTAAATTTTGCGGATAAATGCAGTATAAAAAAAAATACGGCCGTTAATTATTTTTTCGAATATTATTAATTTATTATCCTTTTCGCTTAAATTTTATATTTCGTTTTCGTAACGGATAAAATCGATTAAGTCGGCATTTTACGGGATATTTTCGATTTATACCTTAATCGGCATTTCGTTATTAATAAATAATATAAAAGTTTAATTATTTTAATGAAATTAAAGTTTAATTCTTTTCCTTTTTTTTTCGGGCTTTAATTATAAATAAATTTACCGTTTTTCGTAATAAGGCATTCGTACTAACATTTTCTTTACCAGATCGATATTAAAAGATAATATCAAAATTTAAAAAAAAGTTAGCTTATCGGATTTAACGCGTAAAAAATACGTTTATTCGTAAAGTATAATAAAACTTAATAATCGGTAATAATAAAAAACTTTTATTTTTAAAATTTAAAGTAATAATATTTAAGGATTTAAATTATAACGAATAACTTTTAGTTTTAAATAAAATATATCCTTTTTGTTAAGGTTATAATTTTCGAAAAATATTTTACGGATTTTTATTTATTATTTTTTTATTATTATTAAATAATATTTTTAGTTACGTTATAAAATACGTTTATTTTTATTTTAATCGGTCGGTTAAATAAAAAAAAGCTTAAAATTAAATTTTTATATATAAGCCGTTTTATTTTTTCGAAAACCCGTTTTTATTCGAGTTTTATTATAAAAGGAATATTTTTTTTTAAATAAACGGTTTAATAATCCGGTTATATTATTTTTATAATAACAAAATATTCGTATATAATTATAAAGTTTTATAAATAAACGGATTACGGTATAATTATTAAAATTTTCGAATTTTTATTTTTAAATTATTTTAATTTTAACTGGGTTAATGGAAATATTTACGCCTGTTTTTATAATAATACCAAAATAATTTACTTTTTTAACGTTAAACCGAAATCTTTTAATATTTTTTTAAAAGTTAGCTTTACGTAACCGGTAAATAATTTTTTCGTAATATTTTTAATATTTTTTTTAAAGCCGGAATAAATTAATACGTTATCGGTATAAGCGTTTATATAATAATT
>QJOA01000921.1:0-20445 GCA_004155915.1 Monosporascus sp. CRB-9-2
TTACGAAAAATATTTATAAAAACACAACGCCGTAATAAAAATAAATATAAAAATAATGAGATATATATCAAGATTAATTAATTTAAATAAAACGTTAAAATATGTATTTTTTAAACCCTTAAATATAAAAAGAAATATAAGTAACATTAACTATTTTTAACCGATATTAAAAAAGTAATGCCGGTATCTTAAAAAGCGGCCAAAATTATATAAGATACCAAAATGCCGTTTTAATTAATAATAATTTAATAATTTTTATATTTATTTAAAAACTAAATATGAAAAGGGATATATTATAAAAGATTAATTATAATTTACCGTAACCTTTATAAAATCCTTTAAAAATTATTGTACAACTTTATATAGTTATAAAGTATATATTAATAAAGTTTTATAATTATAACCCTTAAAATACAAAAGTTTAATATTTTTATATACAATTTAAAAATATTAATTTTTGATATGTATTATAATACGAAAAAAAAGAATATATATAAATTTATATTTCTTTTTTGTTATATAATTAATTAAAAGTTTTAAATTTCATATTATATATGTATATAAATAATAATAATACACTTTATTATATTATATTTAAATATATATTTAATAAATTTTTTAAAATTTATTAACTGTTAAATTTCTTTTAAAATCTTCATTTTCGGTTTAATTAGATATATAATTACTTATATTATTTCTTATAGCTTTATATAACTTGTGGGTGTTATGTTTTGGATTTTTAAATATCTTAACGTGATTAAATTTGCTGTTCGGAAACTAAGTGGACCCGATTTGTACCATCAGGCCCTATTTTTAAGGTTCGTAATTTCCGTGGGTCTTTTTGTAGGTCGGTACTTAGAGCTATATGTTTTTGGAAGCCCTAGCCACGGCTGCGCCTACGGCGCAGCCCCAACCTCAAAAATAGGGGCCTGATTTTAGTGAGGTAAGAGATATTAGACTTGCCCCTAACACGTAGTAAGCACCCGGTTGATTTGCCGCCAATGCGATCAATCGCCAGTCTTTTGCCCTTCGGCGGAGCGGTGCGGGGTGCAACCAGTACATTTTGTCATCCGGAAACCAAGTGGACCCGATTTGTACAGACCAGGTAAAGGCGCTTCCAGTTACTGCTCTGCACAAATCTTGTCTCATCGAATATAGAAATTATTGCGCCTTTAACTGCAAGGCTCTAGCGGGCTACGTAGTCGAGATCTTTCGCCATACTTGTGATATTGCACTCTTCTACATAGTACACCGCCTTTGCCCATCATTTCCATTGCGAGCCATCTCGCAGCACCAACACTTAAGCTAATTTGACATGTCGCGATGGGTGAATGGCCGCCTAAATACAGTGTTGCATTGAGATGTCTATTACAGTTAGAGAGGCCTGTAATGCAAGGTGCTTTTGGTCGATTACTCACACTATTTTTGTGGCGATGTGCGTACAGAAGCGCGCTGCCCGTCTCAGGCTCCAACCGTTGAACTTACAAACAAGGTAAAGCCTTGCTATGCTTGTTATCGTAATATCATATAACCAACCTTTTTACGAGCCATAATCATCAGAGTGCCGTTACAAGGTTGTGTTCGAAGTTCTAAATCCATCCCGTAATAAAGTTCCACCTGAGCAGCTCTCCTTCAGGCTTCCTTCCAAATCAAGGAGGTTCCCGGTACGCCAAGCCCCCAATCTGTTCTAGTTTACACTTGTCCACCCAACCAGCGTTCCTCACTTGCCTCTATCTGTACGGTACGAACGATCCCATTGGGTGGTGTGCTTATGGGATAGTGCTTACAACTGCGGGCTTGCTGCTGGCCCGCCGAGCCGGAAATCTGTGCGCCCCAAAAATTCTGGTCGTCAAGTGGCACATACCTCCCATCAATCTTGTGATACGCGTTGCTGGGGCCCGATAGCTTCTGGTTCGAGCCAGTAGTTATGATTCCAGCGTTGTTCCTAGTTTCCTTTGTCCGCGTAAGTGCCCATGATCGTAAAGATGCAGCGACCCTGGAGAATGGCTTCTTCTCGTTGATGATCTTTGGAATAGCGGGTACACAGAAAACTATCATCACCAATGTGACTTCGGCGAGAGCCCAGAGGGCGGCTGATGAGAGGACATAGATTTTATCATCCGTGGCGATAAGGTTGATCGTCGCTGACAGTCGGCCAGCACTCAAGGCCAAAGCTCTGCAGACGTCCTTCAGGTTAATGTTTCGACAAAAATTGCAATGCCTAGGGAGACCACATACAATAACCCAAGAACGAATATCAAAGATATGCCCATCTTCTGTTTCGTTGTCATGTTGAGCGTCCAGATGACGCGGTGAGGAAGGACAATTATAATAATGTGCGAGATTATGTTGAGACCGGCAGTAAGGTAGTCCATAAGTTGTCTATTCCTATTGCATGTGCCGGGGACAGTTGGATTCCAAATCTTTTCGTATGGGGTGCATACCGAATTCATTATGATGAAAGCAGAGGCATAGAGAAGAATATTCAATCCCATTATAATACGACAAATCAGCTGGGAAGCAGCATGTTAACGTAGGGTGGCCGAGCGAGATGGTATGAAGAATGCGAGGTCGGAGAGATTGAACTAGATGTCGAGCACTTACCTTGAATTTTCCCTGTGTCTTAGCTGGGGCAAATATTCGTACCCACTCGAGAAGGATGGCGACTTTCGTGTTCATAATAATAATGGCGTAGAAAGCAGAGCCGAGATGAAGCATCTGCTCGAGGTCAGCAATTAACCCCCCCGGAAGCCTTGTTATATATAGTGAGTAATCAAATATCCCAAAAGCGTACATAAAAGGCCTCGGGCAAATCCCTCAAACGGACGTCCCACTGATGCACGAAGAAGCCAACATTGATAAGGAAGCGATAGCAGCAATACGTCAAAGCGATGAATAGTGACTAAGTATTATTTATTAGCCTCATGAACAACCCCTTGGGAATAGGGAGGCGAGTGTGGGAATACATATGCTGAAAGCGCAAGATCTACAATTCGTTAGCTGAGTTGGAGTTGGTTTGGAGGATGGAGAACTCACAGTCCTCTAGGAACACTCTACGCAAAACGAAAACTCTCGAGTAGGCCCGTAGGGTCGCGACTAGAGTCACCACTACTAGGCAAGTGGAAATTGCAGCTAGGGCTGCAGCATTGTTATTCGGCGGGTCAGACAAATTTGGTATTGTACCATTCGGAGGCATGAGTGCTGGTCCGTGTAGGATCTCTCGTTGCTTCTCTGGCGGGAGCATGTGTAGCTGGTCGAGCGACATATCTGGAAAAGGATATGATAACTTGCGTTGAACGCGTCTATTCTGATAAAGCCCACCTTTCCCACGTCCGAAGTTTTGATTGAAAAGCTATGTTGCGGTGTTGTAAGAAGGCTGTCGCTAAAAGTGGCGTTAGGGCATGTCAGCGTCTTTATGACCAAGCGGTTACTACTTTACAGAGAGTGCCGCACTATGCAGGAAGGAGGCGGGCGGGTGTGTAAGGGCAATAAGGGCATGACCGTTACATCAGGAACTACGACGCCAATAATAGGTATAACCGAAGGGGGCGCAGGCTTACCAGCAGGTTTGACGGGGTTGCATCGGAACGTACGGGACCTCTCCATTTAAGGCCCCTAATGCGGAGGCACTTCTTACGCCACCAGTGACCAGCATCGTTTCTATTCATTTACTATCTAATTTTATCTAAAAGAGCTCTTGCACCACAAAAAATGCGGGCGTACATGTATCCGAAGGTGGCTAAATCCGAACATAACTTGTCGGATATAGGGGACATCAGTTGTGTGTTATATTGCATGACTAGTTGCAGGTGCTCTAGAGCGCGCACCGCACTTTAATGTAGTCTAGTCACATGATGTACATGGTCCGATCAGAGGAAGCCTTTCCGTATATGGAGTACTAACGCACCCCCTGCTAGCTAACATACCCCCTTAACGCTTTAACGTAATTACGGCGTTAACTGTTATACTTTATCATTTCCTAGAACCGTAATTATTTATTTTACCTTTTTTCCGGCGATTAAGTTTTTTTAAATTAGCTAATTTTAAAAAAAAAATTTTAAGTTACTTTTTTATTAATTAAAAGTTTTTATAATATTTATTAGTCTTAACTACTTTTTAAAGCGCTTAAAATGTTTGCGTAATAAAGTTTTTTTACAGCTTTTCGTAATTAGTAGTTATATATATTTATATACTGTAATTTCTTTTATAACAGAACAACGTCGGCGTTAATAAGCCGTATAGTTTACCGATTATTATATTATATATTTAACGGTTTTGTTATTAAAATAATTCCTAATACTCCGATTAATTAAAAATTAAATAATTCTTTTTTGCCTTTTACGTATAAAATAATTATTATGTTTTATTTATTCGCTCGTTATTTTATGATTTTTTTTAAATAACTTTATAACGTAAATTTAAAGCCTTTTTTTATCGATCGTATTATTTGCGAAAAAAACGCTATTTTAAACATTTAACGAATTTTTATCTCCGAATTATAACATTAACGTTTTGGTTCCGATTAGGTACAAAATAATACAATTAATAATTTTATAATAAGCGTAATTAAAATTTAAATTAAATCGGTCAAATCGGAATATCGTAAAAGTTATAATAGATTACGTATTAATTGTTACCTATAAAATGGAACTAAATTTTTGGTATTTATTAATAAAGCTTAAATAGGGTAAATTAAAATTCGGTAATAATTTAATACCCGTTATTAACATATTCAACGAGTTATTTAAATTTTACTTTAAAACTTATTTTTTTTTTGGAAAATTAATTAACGGTTTTTTAAATTTTTTAAAATAATTTTATAAGTAAATTTTCTCGGTTTTACAAAACTATTTTTTAACGGAAATATATTTAGCTTTTTATAGTTTTATGGCGGTAACGGTAGATTACGTTTATATATCCGACCGTGTAACTTTGGAATTTTATTATATTTTTTCGTATCGAAATTTTTTTAAAAAAGCCAACGCGCATTTTAAATAATTATTTTCCTTAAACTTTTGCATTTTACCGGCCGGTTATTAAACGAATTTATAAAAAAAGTTAATCGTTTAACGTTAAACACGGCTTTTTTAACTTTGCAATTATTTTTAATAATTCTTTTTAAATACGAAATATATAAAAAACTTATATTTTCGATCCGTAGAATATTTTCGTTTTTTACCGGTATTTCACGTTAAATAATATAATAACAACTTGAAATTATTCTGTTAATTTTTGCCGGCGTAATAACTATAATAATTATTAATATAAATTTGAATAAAAGTAACAGTTTAAAACACGGCAATAATTTAAATATAACTGTTATATAAAACTAATCAATTTTATGTAAATAAGTTTGTTTTTTATTATTTCGTAGGTTTTTTAAACGTTTATATTATTTTTAAAAAAATTGTTTAACCGGAAGTTAAGTTTTTTTATTTAAGTCTTTAATTTTTTTTAATTATATATATTTGGATAATTATAAACATAGGTAAATAAATTTATTTATCGGAATAACGGACGTAATATATTTTCTGTAACGTAAAAAAAAAAAAAATCTTTTTAATATTATTTAAAAAAGAAAAAACAGCTTTTTCGTTAAAGTATAAATTTCAAATAATAATAATTATATTAATTAACCGCTTTTTGAATTTTATAGATTTTTATAAACTAGTAACCGTCGAAAAAGTCTTTTTCCGTTTTTAGATTTAATTTTTATTTTTATTTTTATTTTTTTTTATAACGGTAATTATTATAATATAAGTTTTATAATTTTATATTTGCAAATAAGTCTATTAAGGATTCCGATTAAATAGTATAATGTTATTTTTATTTATTAAGTAAACATAATAAATCTTATATAAATTTTGTTAAAAAAACGTTTTTAAAAATATACTTATATAAATATATGATTGCTTTAAAAATATATACGATTAAAAATAAAAGTAATTTAACGTCATTTCGTATTATAGTTATTTGCTTTTTAATTATATCTTTTAAATGTTTTATACCCCCGTTTTGGGCCTGGATATATAATATTAAAGGTTTAAATCTAATATTAAAAAAAAGTCGATAGAAATATATTTCGAAACTAATAACTTTTTAAAATCCTTAAAAGGTATCGGAATATTATCGGTTGTATACATAACGTATTTATATCTTTTAACGTTTTTTTCAAAGTTTATTAAATCGATAATAATTTATTATTTTAATCGGAACGTTTTCTTTTTAGCTTTCGACATATCTGCTTTTTAACCTTCGTTTTTTATATATTTAATATTCGACCGTTATAAAACCTTTTAGGCGGATTTCTTTTATATAAAATTATTATTAGACGATTAATTTAGGCCCTAATATTTTAATTTTAAATATTATATTATACCGTTACTAATTTGGAATAAGTCGTTATATATAAATTAACATTTCGTTTATAATTAACCAACGTTATATAAGGTATTATTACGTTACTTTTTTCGATAATATATTAATTAAATCTATTTGTTAACGTACTAATTACTTAATTATATTTATTTCGAATGAAATTATTCTTTATTTAGTTATTTTATTAACACTTTTTTTTTTCGAAGTTGCCGGAAAGATACCAAGTTATATATAAAGTCCCTATAATAGGCCACGTCGTATAAACGTAATATTTTCGCGCCCGTAAAGCTTTAAAGTCGTATAGTTACTTTTTTATATCCTTTAATTAAGGTAAAGTTTTCCTTTATGTATATTCCGTCGCTTTAAATCGTTATTTTATAATTTAGGAATTTCGGTCGTTATTTCGAAAATATTTATCGGATAGCTCGATCGATTAAGTTTTTCGACTTATATAGTTCCTTCGAAGGATAAAT
The DNA here is from genome assembly GCA_004155915.1 of Monosporascus sp. CRB-9-2. Taxonomy (NCBI): domain Eukaryota; kingdom Fungi; phylum Ascomycota; class Sordariomycetes; order Xylariales; genus Monosporascus; species Monosporascus sp. CRB-9-2. The sequence continues at coordinate 6,852 of QJOA01000921.1, forward strand.
TAACTACCCGCATCAACTAGCGAAATCGTTTTTTTAAATAGAAGGATATATCGGGCGGCGTAAGTTTAACAGATTATGGAAGGTTTTAATCAAGGTAGATATAATCCTGCGAATGTTGTCGGTACCGTCGCCATTATAGCTATTAAAGTATATAAATAATTGCTACTGATATATAGCCTATATCGTTTCAGCAATAATTAATCAGTGGGTAATAAAACGAATTAAGCGAATAAGACTCTTATTTGTCGGCTATAAAGGACATTAGTTGTATGTTATATTGCATAACTAGTTGCAGGTGCTCTAGAGCGCGCACCGCATTTTAATATAGTCTAGTTACGTGATGTACATGGTCCGATCAGAGGGAGCCTTTCCGTATATAGGGTGCTAGCGCACCCCCTGCTAGCTGCCATAACTGGATAAAATAAAACGGTTCTTGTCAGCTAGCTGTGGGGTGCGTAACGCACCCCATAAACGGAAAGGTCACCTACTGATCGGCACATACATATTCCGTAGCTAGACTACCAAGAAGCTGAACGTGTCCTATAGCATACGCAATTAACCTAATACAACAACATAACTAATATCCCTTATATCTAATAATTAAAAATCTTATTTACTTAGTTAACATTATATATTATTTAATTAATTATACATTTTATTAATTATAATAATAACTGTACCATTAACGTTCTTTATTATTTACAAGAGAATTAAGAATTAGGATTATTTTAAAAAAACAATTTAATTTAAGGTATACGTTTTTTTAATCTTGAATTATATCGATCTTAATTAATTACGTTCGTAACCTATTAAACCTATAAAACCCGATATAACCTTTTACTCAAAAAATAAATTTATTTTTCGACGCAAATTAATACTTTATTTTTTAAAAGAATTATCGAAAAAATCGATTTTATAAATTAATTAACGAATACTTTTAAAATAACGACCCAAAAAAACAAAGTTATAACTATATATATACGGTATATACTTATAAAATTTGAAAATATAATACTTTCTGCAGAAATATTAACGATTTAATGCCATAAATTCCAAAATTTATATTGTTAATAATTAAAAATCGAATTTCTTTCTAAAAAGGAATTTACGAAAATAATACGTTATATTAATTAAATCTGGTAAAGTACACGATAACAAAATCATAATTAATAGTTAACGAAAATATTGCAAAATAATAAAGTAAATTTCGAAATGTATGAAAAGATTTAACGAATAAAGCGGGAAATAAGAAACAATTTTGATTATAAAGTAACAGTATAAAATCCTAAAAATGAATAGGATAATCGGTTAAATTAACAACTTATATATAACCGTAATTTTCTTTATAAAATCCTAAAAAGCTTTTTTTAAATAGTAAAATAAACCGAAATTAAAAACTGTATAATTAGTTATTAAAAATTGATTATTAACTTTTTAAATTATTAAACCTGAAAATATTAACCATTTATATTACTAAACGTTAAAAAAGCGTTTTTAATGTTTTTTAGAACCATCACGGATTTGTTTAAATAAGATAATTTACTTAAAATAATTTCACATTTATTAACGTTTAATTATATGAAAAAGTTTTGTAATAAAAGTTAAAACAAAATAGCCGTAAAAGTTTATATTTAGATTAAAGTATTAATAAGCAAAATCGTTGAAAATTAAACGTATAAAATATCCGTTGTAAAATATATTTAAATATTTTATAAAAATTCACTTGATAATATTATACTTTTTTTAATAAAGCTTTAATATGATTTAAGTTTAATAAAATAATAAAAGTTATAATTAAAAATAGAATTATTTTCAATTAATTTTCACAAAACAATATTAACTGTTTATTAAAAGTTATAAATAAATTAATTATATAAAAGAAAAATTAAGTTTTTAAAGAAAAAAAACAATTTTTGGTATATTTTTTGATTTCCGATTAACGTATCGTAATAAGCGTTTTGTTTTACTTTTTAAAAACTTTTTCCATTTTGGATTTAGGATCGACGATATATATCTTTAACTTTATTAGTAAGTTTTTAAACTTTAAATTAACTATATAAGGCGACGGGATATACGTAAGTTATAACTTTATTTCGATTAAAAGGTATAAAAAACTTAATATATTATTTTAATTTTTTCACGATATAAAAATATTATTATACGTCGTAATTTATTATACAAAGTTTAGATATAACTTAATATTCTTTTAATAATTTCGAAAAAAAAAAAATGTATCAAAAATAATTTAAATATTAATAGTTTTATTCGAAATAAATATAATAAGGTAATTATTATATTAATAAATAAGTTGAATTAATTCGTTATCGAAAATATTAACGTAATAATTACTTATATAACTTTTGTTGTTTATAAATAAAACGTTAACTTATAAACGAAAAAACCTTTACGTATAAGTAATAATATTATATAGTATTAAAATTAAGTTATTTAAGCCTCAAAATAATTACTTAATTATACTTTTATCCAAGGAAATACGTTAAAAAGACTTTATAATAATTGAATATTAAAAATATAATAAAACGAAAGTTAAAAGATAAATATATTACAAGTTACGGATTAAAATATTCCGATCAACACAAAAAATCGTTTTCGATTTTATAAACTTCGAAAAAAAAAAACCCGAAAAAGTATTAATACGTTACATTTATCACCGGTAAATATTTAAGATTTATTTCGAATAATTACCTTAAAAATTAAGAACGAAATATATTAATTATAACGTTTCGATATCTTTTAAAAATCCTAAAAAACCAAAATGAAATTTTCCCATAAATAATTAAATATAACAATAAAATCTTAGAAAATTATTAATGCCGAAATATGCTTTAATCGTTTCCTTTGAACATTAGATTTAAGCTCTTAATACCGTATATATAAACATAAAACGGAAATACAAAACGTTTAAAAAATATAATAAAAAGAAAAACGATTATAATATAAAATAACATTAAGTTACCCGCATTTTTAATCGTAAATATTTTTAAAGTGGCAATATATCTATATAATTATACCTTTAAATACGTTTTTTTAATAAACCGTATATAAAGTTTATTCTATTGATTTAACGTACAAAAAGGGCATTATAATACTTAATCGAAAGTTTTAAAAAGTTTATCTACAAGTTTATAATTATATAACTGACGTTATAACGATTACCGTTATAAAAAGAATTTAAAAATTAAACCCTAAAATATAAATTAGCGTTTTCGGCGGTTATTAATTAATTAATATTTACGAAATATAAAAGCCGTTAATAAATAAAATAATAATTATTCGAAACGTTTAATTTAATCGGAAAGCCATTTTTTTAAATAATAGTAATAATTTTCAAAAATATATTTTTTATATTATAGAAAATAAACTCTAAAAACTATTTTAAAAAAATAAATACCTAATTAAACCAATTACCACGCATTTTATATTCAAAAGAAATAAAACAAAAACCTAAAAGGAACAATTTAATCACCGGTTAAATAAAAGAATAATTCTAAAACGGTATAAGCATCGAAAAGAATATACGGAAAAACAAATTCACTCGTATAAAATTATTTACTCTTATACGACTACTATATTCGAAGCATTTACGTCCTTTAAACTTTTACCGCTACCAGTATTTACCTTAACAATTACTACGATTATTACGCCGACATAAAAAATAAAAGTAACTTTAAATTCCTATTACATTACTTAACCTAAAATAACCGTAAAAAACGAAAATACCCTACGGATCGAAATTATTTTCCCATACGTTCCGTATTAAAAATTATTGTTAAAATCGACTATAAAGTATAAAAAGCCGCATTTAATACAGAATAAATAATTTACTTTGTAAATACAGGTAATAACCGGCCGGCAAATTACGGAAAATTAAAGAAATTAAGAACTCAAAATATACGTTAATTTAATCGAAAAAACCTTAAAATAATAATACGTACGGTACCTAAATTACAAAATCAGGTAGATAATCGAAATCAACCATTACCGCCATAAAGCTATAAAAAGCTAAATATATACTTTTTTAAGGAAATTTTTAAAAAAATCGAAAAGGTTTATTTACAAAAGTATAAAAGAATTGCTAAAAAGTTATTAATTAGTCTTTTGCTAAAAAGAAATCCTAAAATATATATAAATATATATTTATAAATTTAACAAATATAACTAATTATAAACATACAAAACCCGTTTTATCGTACAAAGCAATTAATAGCTTAAGGACGCTTACAGTAATATATATACATCTATATTTATTAAAAAGTCATTTCGAACCTTAATCGTTATCGCGGCAAAATTTAACCTAAAACTTAAATATTATAATATTATAAACGCTTTCGTTAACATAAATCTGCCTTACGAAATATATATAAAAATATCTCTAGATTACTTATACCGTAATAAAATACTTTTACTCAAAAAGGCATTATACGGACTAAAAAAATTACCTTTATTATAGTAAAAAGACTTTACTAATGCTTTAAAAAAATTAAAACTTAAATTTATTTTTTACGAACCTTATTATTTTATTCGTTAAAAAATATTTTTTTTCTTTGTTGTAAACGATATTATTACGGTATATCGCAAAAGAAATTAAAGCTTTATTAATTAATTAATATAACAAATATAAAAACAGAACATTTTTCTAAAAAATAAAAATTTATCATAATTCCTCAATATCAAAATAATTAGAAATAAACCGAATAAAAAGATTTAATTATCCTAATCCAACTTTATAAAGAAACTAAATATCCTAATTCTTAAAGAAAATCTAAATATTTTTTTAAAAATATTTATAACAAAAGTTAAATTATTACCAAATTTGAACTTAACGTCCTATGCCACTAAGCGCAACATCCTAATAAGCGCAACACTTTTTGACATTCTGCAACAACAAATTGAAATAACTTAATAACAATATATCGTATTAATTTAAATTAATCGGATTCTTTTTCGCTAAACGTATTTACAACTTTTACAGAAATACGCATATTATATCCAAACTTGTCGCAAACGCTATATTTCCGTTCCTTAGTTTTAACCCTTTTGTAATAACCTTTTCCAGCTGTTATTAACTGCATTTTTTATCGCCCTTTTTTTTAAGCTAAAAAGATTTATCTTTTTTATATAATAAGTAATTCTCCTTTTTAAAAACGTTTATTTTTAATTTTATAACGTTTATTTAAAAGATAATTCGTTTCGCGTAATTAAGTAATTTTCTTTTATAAAAAAATATTTTCGTATGAAAATAATAAATGGTTCTTGGTTAAAAAATTAACAGATTTAGTTATGTTTATTAACGAATTATTTTAATAACTTTAAAAATATTTTTAAGAAAATTACGTCCTTATTTTATTACTTCCTTAATATTTTTAAAAATTTTCGCGGACGGAAAACGAATAAAACCGGCAAAAGTTAACTGGAAAACGGTCGCCGTAAATATAATTAAAAAACCCTTTAATAGGAAAAAAACCTTATTAAAATCGAATAAAACAAAACCAGCTTTTACATAACTAGATTTAATATTTTCGGAAATCATAATAATTTAAAACGCGTTATAAATGCCGGCGAAAAATTCTTTTTTAATAATATAAATATAATAACTGTCACGGCCATTGTATACAGCAGAACGCTGGTTTATTGGCAAGCTATAGATAAAGATTTTAAGGTAAAGAAAGAAAGGAAAAAGGAAGAGAATGGCCATTTATACGGCAGACCTAAATAGGCCAAGGATTGCGTTGTTATTAGCTGTACAAAAGTGGGGTCTGACGTGCCCCAGCTGTTAATGCCGTTATATTACCCCCTCCTAAAAACTTGCATACGAACGGAAAAAGTATTTAAGTTAAAAGTTAGCTAGTTATTTAACCGACAGGTTGTACCGTTTTTTCTTTGCTATTTTTATTTTTAATATTTTGTTATTACTTTATTAAAATTTTTAAGTTACCAAATTTACCGTTTTTTAAGGCCGGACGTGTATGGTCAAGAACGCGGCGATTGACGGGATAATGTAGCCGGGCGCGTATAGTCGAAAACGCGGCGATTGACGGGATAATGTAGCCGGGCGCGAATAATCGTAAACGCGGCGTATTAAATCCTGGCCGGGCGCGCGTAATGGAGGTCGTAGCCGTTAATTGGGGTTGGGGATTTTAATGCCTCCGTAGGTAGGCGCAAGTTTTTTTGATTTTTTTGTTTTCGGCATGTTACCATTTGCCGGTCGGTTAGGTCTGGGTTTAGGTTTTGGGGTTTGGTATTTTAATGCTTCCGTAAGCAAGTTTTCGGGTTAGGTCCGGGTATATATCGTTTTTTACATACCCGAACCTTCCTAGCAGGTAAATCCTTATGCCCGCTAGGTCTGGTTTTGTACGTTATTTTATATCGTTATGCCTCGACGATGGGGTACTTTATTTATTAATCGCTAGGCCAGCGAAATAATTTTTATTAATCGCCCGGTTTAACGATGCCGTATTTATTAATCGTTCGGTCCAGCGAAAATGGTAACCTTAAAATAATGTTGCGGTTATTATATGTAACAGAACGGTAGTTTATTAGCAAGCTATAAATAAAGATTCCAAGGTAAAGAAAGAAAGAAAAAAGGAAGAGAATAGCTACTTATGCGGCAGACCTAAATAGGCCAAGGACTGCGCTGCTATTAGCTGTACAAAAGTGGGGTTTGACGTGCCCCAGCTGCCAGTGCCGTCATAATAACGTTATATTAAATCCTCGATATATAACGAATTAACGCGTTTTAAAATAGAAAAACAAAATACCTTAAAGAATTAAAGGTGATACGAAGAGTACGCTGCTATATAAAATATAATAATGTCGTAATTTGCGTAATATTCCTCGAATTTTATCGAATAATAATTTTCGTAGCCGTCGAAAATAAAAAAAAGTTTCGAACTTTTCGTACGTATCGGAATATATTTATTAAAATTTCAAACCTATTTTAAACTTATTTCATTTATTATACCGCTATTATTATTTAGTATAATCTTTTAATTAAATGTTAATAATAAGTTATTACAGTAACAAAATTTTAAATATTTTTTTCCTGCCATAATAATAAATAACGGTACAACTTAACCTGAAAAATTAATAACTTGAATAGTTATAACCTATTTTTTATTCTCTTATTATGTTTAATTAAATTTCCACATCTTTTAATATTAATAAGTATTATTCCGTTTATTATTTATAAATTTAATTTTATCGAAGTTATAAATATTCTTTTTTATAATATTATATTTTGCGATAATAATCCGCATAAATTCGAACTATTTACGAAATATTTCTAGAATTTTCGATAAAATCCGTTAATAATTAATTTTCCGATTTAAAGGCGTTTAAATTTTTTTTTACAGTTTAATAAATCTTAACGCTTTATTAACATTAACGCGTTTTATAACGTATTAAGTAAAGAACAAATTTTCTATATCTTCAATATACTAAAGCCGAACAAAAAAAGTTTACGTCTTTAAGTTAAAAATTCGGTCGATAATCGAATTTTTTTCGGTCGGCATCGATTTCTGCAAAATAAAATAATATCGGCTCGAGCGCGTTTACCGATAAAACGGTAAACTAAGGTAAAAGGTAAAACCTTATAAATAAAACCAAGCCTTTTAAAATTAAATTTCGGCTTTCGTTTTTTAAACCTAAGTAGCTAAATTTATTCTTACTTTTTTATAAAGCGTTTCATAAAGTTAGCATTAAAGAATAAAGAATTAAAGATCCGTAATTAGGATAGCCAAAAAAGTGTTGCGCTTATTAATATGTTACATTAACTAATAGTACGTTAACGTATTTAAGCTTGATTAATAAATATCAAAAAAATTCGGTTCCATCTTATACGTTATAATTAATACATAACCCGGTATATTATTTATAATATCTAAATTCGTATAATTTTAACCTAAACTCTAGTAATATATATTATAAAGTAATAAATCGAGTTGTATTATATATAATCGGTACTAAAACGTCAACCTTTAAAATCAGCAGTAAGGATTTATTAAATACTTAAAGTTATACCTTTTTCGTATATAATACAATCGATCGAAAAAGATTTTAAATATACGTTTAAAATTATTTTAAAAAATAATAAAATAATAAAGAAATATGGAAAACATAATAAGTATTTTATAACCGAAAGAAAATGATTACTTTTTACCTAAGTTATTAAAAAAAGCCCATTTAATTTTCGACTAATTAAAAAATAAAAAGTGGGCTTAAATATAGAATTATTAAATATATAATACGATAATTAATAAATAATATAACTAATAAATGCCGACTTAACTTTATTAAGAACGAAATTACTGTATATAAATATATATAACAATTAATTACAAAAGACAGCAAAAAAGAACCTAATCAAAATAGATTTTATACTTACAGGCAATATATTAACTAATAGATTAACCAAAGCCTTATTACGAGAAACTTTCAGATATTTTAAAAAATAACTAAAGCGGCGGAAGAAAATGTTAAAAGAAATTTTAAACGAAAAACTAGCTAATTAAAAGAATTTAATTGCCGGAAAAATAGTAAAATAAATAATTATAGTTTTAAAAAATAATAAAAAATAATAATTAACGCTATAAATACTTTAAAACGTTAAAAGGATATATTAGCTAGCTAAAAGATACGTAACGCACCTTATATACAAAAAGGTTACGTACTGATCGGCATATACATATTTCGTGGTTAAACTACTAAAAAGCTAAACGTATCCTATAGCACACGCCGTTAACTTAATATAATAACACAACTGATATCCCCTATATATAACAGTTTTCAGCGCTATATCTCCATTATATATTTATTACATAAATACTATACGATATCTATTAACGTAATACATCATTAAACGGTCCGAACCAGTAAGCGGACCGTTTCTTATCATTTCGTAATAATAAATCCAAATAATATAACCATAGTATATTAAATTAATTTAAATTAAATTAACTTTTTTATTAAAAGTATTTATAATATCTTTATAAAGATGCGTATTATATCGGGGGTGAACGTGCTATACAAGCGAGCGCAACACACAAGCGAGCGCAACACTTTCTGACACTTCCCAGCAATATACTCAAATAACTTAACCATACCACTTTAAACCAACTCAAATTAATCGAATACTTCTTTGCTAACTGTATCTATAGCTTTTGGACATATGCACGCATTATATTAAGGTTTGTTACGGACGCCATGTTGCCATTCCTTCCTGCTAACCCTTCCGTAGCCGATTAACGTTTAATGCGTCCAAATTAATATTTTCTCTATTTCGTACGACCTAAGGCCGACCGACTAGATCACTATTCTCGACCGAATTCTTAATTCAAATATGCGAGCATTTTTTATTCGGCTTTAATACGTTAAAAATATACGTTGGAAAACGTGTTATAGGATGCGTTGGGGGGTATGGAGGGTCCGTACGGGGCGTTTCGCGGGGCGTTTTGGAGGGCGTTTCACAGGGTATTTAATAGGGCGTATCGGGCTTGATTTCGCAATAACTCGAGACCTTCGTAATTATACGATTAGACAAACGTTTCCCAAAAAGATAAATATTTATTATATAGAATAAACAAGGTTTTTTAACCAGCAGAAAGGTTATGGCAAAGAATTGTAATTAATAATTACTAAAGTCGGTCGGTAGCAGTCGATTTAAGGAAAAGGAATAATAACCTGGCATCCGTAATAGGCCTTAATATAATGCGTGCATTTGTTTAAAAGCTATAGATACAGTTAGCAAAAAAGTATTCGATTGATTTGAATTGATTTTAAGTGGTGTAGTTGAGTTATTTGGATGTATTGCTGGAAAGTACTAAAAAGTGTTGCGCTCGCTTATGTGCTGGGTTCGCTTGTATAGCACGTTACTATAAATATTATATTTTCCGGGTTTAAAATTTAACTTTTTTACGGTAATTATTTTTAACCGTTATTGGTTATATTTTGTATTGTTTCTTTTCGGCTTAATAAATTTATTATTTTCTGTTTAAAAACGTTTATTTTTAATTTTTTTTAATATTTATTTAAAACATAATTCGACTTAAGTAATAAAATTTCATTTTCTAGACAAAAAATATTTTCGTATAAAAATAATAAGTTATTTTTAGTTAAAGAATAAATTAAAAAAGTTATTAAAATCGAATAAAATAAAACCAGCTTCAATACATTTAAATATAATATTATTAAATGTTATAATACTTAAAACATATTATAAAGCCGGTAAAAGAAATATTATTTGATATTGTAAATGTAATAGTATCGTATTAAATTTTCGATATACCGTATATAAATATTACGTACCACACAAGCAAACGGCCCAAATAAGCAGCAAGCGGATCGTTTTTTCGCATTCCGCAATCACGAGCTAAAATAAATGAACTATAACATAGTAAATAAATTTAAACTAATTAAATATTTTATTATTAAACGTTTTTATAACCTTTTTATAAATGCGCGTATTATATCCGGGCTTACCGTAAATATTATATATTCTTTTTTTCGTTAAAAGTTTTTCGCGACAATAATTTTTAATGTTTATTCATTATAATTATTTATTATTATCTTTTTTCTTAGTTATAAAAGTTTTTAATTTTTTTTACAATAAAAGCCTTCTTTTTCTAGAAATGTATATATTTAAATTTTCGATATTTATTAAAATTGGAATTTGTTTGACGAAAGTAATCCCGTTTTTAAAAAAAAGTTTTCATATAAAAGTATTTAACTACGTTTCGTTAAAAAACTAATTACATGATTATTTTTGTGGGCGAATTACCAGGAAAATCTTTTTTTTTAAAAAGAGGAACAACGTTCCACACCACCTTAGCGGATTCATCACCTCACCGGATGGATTTTAGCACTCCGTAGCAATAAGTTCAAATAATATAATAATAATATATCGTATTAATTTAAATAAATCGGATCCTTTTTCGTTAAATATATATATAACTTCTTAACAAGAATACGTATTATGTCCGGGCCTGCCATAGATATAATACTTTCGTTTCTTAAATTTAATCGTTTTACGATAATGTTTTTTAATTATTATTAGTTGAATTCTTTTGCCACGCTTCTCTTTATGGACCCAAAAGGCTTATTCTTTTTATATAATAAATATTTCTTTTTTTTTTAAAAAAAACTTTAATTTTTAATTTTATACCGTCTATTTAAAATATAATTCGTATCGTCTAATTAGACGGTTTTTTCCCGGAGAAAAATAACATTATATAACAATAACATATAAACCTTTATTATCAAATTAACCGATTTAAACATCTTTGTTAGCAAGTTACCTTAATAGCTTTTAATATTTTTTTGTAAATATCGGTTTTATTTTATTATTTCATTAATATCTTTAAAAGCTTTCGTAAAAAATAAAATAAAACCGCCAGAAATTAACGGGGAAACGGTCGGCGTAAGTACAGTTAAAATGACTTTTAAAAAAAAAGTTAATAAAATTAAATAAATTGAAACTAGCTTTAATAAATTTAAATTTAATATTTTCGAACGTTATAATAAATTAAAACGTATTACAAAAGTCGGCAAAAGGATTTTCTTTAATAGTATACATATAATAACGTTGTATTAAGTTTTTAATATACGGTAAATAAACGCATTTTAAATGAAAAAAGAAATAAAATATATCAAAAGGTTAAAGCCGATATAAAAAATACGGAGGTATATAAAACTTAATAATATTATTATCATCGTAATACTTTTCGAATTTTATCAAATTATAGCTTTAGCAATCATTAAAGACAAAAAGATATAGTAAACGTTTTAAACGCGTTTAAATATATTTATTAAGATATTAAATTTATTTTAAACTTAATTTATATATCATCTAACTATTATTATTTAACTCATTTTTTAAACGGTTATTAATAATAAACTATTATAATATTAAAGTTCAAAAAATATGTTCCTTGTTATAATAATAAATAACAGCAACGTACCACACTATTAAACGAACCAAACCATTAAACGGACCAAAATCTCACACCTCGCAATAATCAATCCAAATTACTTAACCACAATACGTTAAATCGATTCCAATTAATCGAATACTTCTTTGCTAACTATCTCTACAGCTTTTAAATAAGTGCACGCATTATATCAAAGCTTATTACGGACGCCATATTGCCATTTCTTCCTACTAACCCGCCCGCAACCGCCCAACTTTAATAATTATTAGCAATAATTTTTTACCATAACCTTTCTGTTAACTAAAAAAACTTATTTATCCTATATAGCAAATATTATCTTCCTAAAAAACGTTTATTTTAATCGTATAATTACGTAAGTTTCAAATTATTATAAAATCAAATCCAATATACCCTGCTATACGTTCCGCAAAACGCCTTACGAAACGCCCCACACGGACCCCCTATACCCCCTAACGCGTTTCTAATACGTTCCTAACGTATCCTATAACACGTTTTCCAACCTATATCTTTAACGTATTAAAACCGGACAAAAAATGCTCACATATTTAGGTTTAGGATTAGGTTAAAAATAATTATCTAGTCGGTCGGTTTTAGGTCGTACAAAATGGGGGTAATATTAACTTAAAGGCATTAAGAAATGATCGGTCGCGGACGGGTTGAAAGGAAAGAATGGTAATATAACGTCCGCAACAAGCCTTAATATAATACGTGCACTTATTAAAAAGCTATAAATACGTTTTGCGAAAAAGAATACGATTAATTAAAATTAATTTAATATATTGTGGTTAAGTTATTTAAAGTAGGTATTACGAGGTATGAAATTTTGGTCCGCTTACTGGTTTGGTCCGTTAAATGGTGTAGCACGTTATAATATAATTTTAAACATTAATAATTTAAATAATTATACCTTATTTTTCTTTTATTATTCCGGTTATTTATGTTTTCAATTCTTTTTCGGTATTAGTAATTATTATATCCGTTACTATAAAAAACCTTATAAAAAATTCGTTTTGGTAAAGTTATAAATATTCTTTCTTTATAAAACCGTATTTCATATTTATAACCCAAATAAATTTGAATTATTTACGAAATATTTTTAAATTTTCAAATAAAACCCGTTCATAATTAATTTTCAGATTTAAATATATTCAAGAATTTTTATACCGTTTAACAAGTGTCGAGACCTAGTTAACTCCGACGTCATTCGTAATACGCTAAGTTAGCAATATATTAATTATCTTTTAATATATTAAAAACGAATAAAAAATATTTGTATATTTCCGTTAAAGATTCGGTCGATAATCAAGTTTTTTCTGTCGGTTTTAATTTTCGTCAACGTAAAATAATATCATTTTAAACAAATTTACCGCAATATTATTTGTTTAAAATAAACTAAAATGTTTTATATATAAAATTAAACATTATATAATTAAGTTTATTTGTAATTTTTCTATAAACGGCTCCATATTATTAATATTAAAAAAAGATTAAAATATATTAAAAGTTATCCGATAACGTAGTTGATCTGGTAAGGTGGTATAAAATGTTTTTCCTTTTAACAAGTTATTTAAGTATGTTTTAAAGAATTTTAAAATTAAAAAAAAAAAAAAAAAAAAAGGATTTTACGG